>CAJNOL010002011.1:24584-48927 GCA_905250125.1 Rotaria sordida | reverse complement strand
TGCCTAGCCAAGGAAACGGATTTCAATATTTTACGAAGCTTCATCCTCTTCCAACAGATACCTACATGATCAGTGTTCGGCCTGGTGCTGAAATGAACAGTTCAATCATGCTTCCTACTCCTCGATATTGTGCTGTCGATGACATCCAAGTGTTCATCTTTGATCACAAAAACAAAACAGGAAACTGTGGTACATAGTGTTCTACCAATCAATATAAATATCATATACTTCTTTTCGGACTGTATTTCATGAAGACTATCCTTATGATATCAAAATAATATGTCAAAATAAGAGAAAAAAATCTGCGAGGATCTGAGTTAAAAATCTAGATATTTCTTAAAGTTGTTAAAGAAAAATAAATTAATTGTGTTCCTATTCCGGCACCCATCAACATAAATATGACATGCTGTAATTTTCTAATACACGCACATAGTACAAGTGTTACTCAATATTGTCTTAATCATAAAGAAGCACTGATCCAGTAAAAGACGTATCCAGTTAAATAATGCATTGTCCAAGTTCCTTGTCAAGTGCCGCAGAATAGCGTGAATGACTTTTACTATTGTCGTCCTCCATTGTGTCGCAAACTACGACACATGCAACACAGTTTATCTTAGTTTGTACTTTTATTCGGTAGATTCATGTTATCTCTTATAGTATGAAAGGATTATTATTAAAATGTCTTTCTTTAATATCTATCAGTGTCCGACACGGGTCGGATCAGACCTCGGGTCGGGTCGGATCAGATCACAAAATTTTTACGAATTTCGAACTTCACATAAGAAAAGCAGCAATTTTAGATAAGATAATCATTTCTTTATTTCGAATACCTATAGAATATGTATCGATTTACTGAGAAGACTGTCCATGTCTGAAAAAAACTCACTTTAATTGACCAAAAACTATCCTTCACCACGGGTCGGGTGGGGTCACAAAAAAGTGACCCGCGTCGGACACTGATATCTATATATAAAATTTTAACATACACTTGTTTTATATATACTAAACTAAAATCTGCTTAATATTGTAAGCTGTAAGTATGTCGTGCATCTAGATTCTGTTAAGGAAAGCCTGCTAGCACAGCCCCTTTGGGACTGAATTGTGGAACTCACATCAGTTCTTTAGCCACATTAAACTAATACAAAATATACAAAGTAACAAATCTCTCGTAGACTATAATTGCTTAGCAAGAGTGAGTGTGGATATGGATATGAGGTGTGGGCATTCATTTCGTCCATACCCACATCCTATAGTTTAATATTTTTCGGTTTGTCAGGTCATGAGGAACATATATAACAAGTGGGAGAGCTATACTAAACTGCATCCACTTTTTTTAAAGATTTTCTGATTGTTTCTTCATCAGCTTTTTCTTGTTATCTACCAAGTTAATACCAATCTTTTCATTAGGAAAGCAGAAGATGCGTTGCATTCTCGTATCTATTAGATATTTAAGACTTTTATTGAATTTGTTTTTGGTATTAACATATTGTTCTATTACGCCAATACACTTTTCAGTCAATTCCATTTGACCTTTCTGCTCAGCAAGTGATAGATAAGTGATTGGTAAAGATTTGCTTGAATGTTTATATGCTTGTTGAGCATAATCTAAAGCTCGATCATACTAATTTTTATCAGAATATAAATGTGCTATTATAGAACACACGTATCCCGCAGCCGGCCAGTTTGCCGTTGTCGGTAATAAAACATGCGCCATTACTTCAAAATTACTATTGTTCGCTGTTGATTTTCTTATGATATCAATTACTTTTTGATAGTTATTGTCGATATCATGACGATCCGTAGAAAATAATGTTAGATAAAAGTATGACTTAGTCAACAGAGGATGATTTTCAGGAACTATTTTCTGATAAATTTCCGAAGCTGTTTGACAGCAAACCAATGTTGAGGTTATGTTCTCTTTTACGAGAAGAATAGTAGCTATGCCCAGGCATATCTTGGCAAACTGATGAGATAACATGCATACCACTTTATTCGTTAGACTTTTGGTGGATTGTTTATAGAACTTAAGAGTAAGTTCGTAATTATTGAGCTGATAATACGTACTTCCAACATTTCTGTAGTAAAGTCGTAATGAGCTTCGTCATTTACAGTCGTTGGTACTAGACGTATTTGGATTTCTAGTGCCTTCTTTAGCATAGCTAAAATGGTTTCAAGTTCACCTTTTTGTATTATAAACCATGCGTAAGTATGTATACATCATGGCTTTTCTTGATTGTCTTTAGAAAACAAATCAAGCATTGAATTAATATATCGTTCAGCTTTGTCATACCAATTCATTTTGCATAAAAAACGATTGAAATGAAGAATATTAGGATGATCATCAATATCACAGTTATAATATTCAATTACGTCCTTCATTTCTACATTATAATCGTCGGCTAATGTCAATTTAATATGTCAGTAGTAAGTGAGAGAAATATCTTCATCAGAGAAAATAGCAGCTATGTTTTCATTATTTGTAGTTGATAGAAATATATTCATTGAAATTAGGTTTTTCAATATTCTGTCTAAATTTATTTATTTCATGCACACGTATTTGTTGTCCTCGATAGATCAATTTTAATGCTGAGAAGCTGTCGTGTAACTATCTTAACTGTAAATGTAGATCTTTAATATACAATCGAAACAAAAATAACGCATCAATATCGTTTATGTCTCATCGAATTTCCTAATTTTTTCTAATTCTATATTATCATCTGCATAGTCTTTACGGCACATCTGTAAAAGATTGACTTTACTGATTTCATCATTGTTCTGCAGACGTAGAACAATACGTATAATGAATTGATATCACATCAAATTGTCATATTCTGTAGACAGATTTTTGGTTGATTTTTCTTTGAACGCTCATGATATTAAGTTGTTCTGAGCGATTCTAATATCTTTCGATAAATATCCAAGTAAATCATCTGATTTCGAGAATATGTTGTGAAATTTATTGTCTTTTAAATTTAAAGACAATAGTTCTTTTGATGTATCGAATAGATAAACACTTGCCATTGATGTTAGAGATATTCCATTTGAAAGAAAAGTTCATCATTAGTAATATTCGCAGATATAATCACAAATACATAATCTAGTTTAGAATAAAAGTAATCGATATTACCTCACTTTAATTTTATCAGTTGTTTCTTATTCTAAATTGGAATTTACCCACTGATGAAAGAGAAAGAAAAAAAAAATTTTCCTTTTCTTTATCTTCTCAACATTAGATCTGCTGTTGAAACCATATATAACTAATACTATATTCTCTTTAGATACATAAACGTTTTCATTCGATGAAGTGTTAAAAAAAAAACGAGAAGCTGTCGTCTTTCTCTTTCGCAGAAAAAAAAGGAAAAAGATGTTTCCTTTATTGAGATAAGAAACGTTGTTGTAAGAAGAAACAGAAATATATTCTCTTTTTCTTTTTAATTTACTTTCAAACAACTTTTTTGGCTCTTCTGAACGCAAGGTGAAAATGTTTTTCTCTTTTAATAACACTTCCCTACGCATTAAACATTTCATGTTAAACTCATTCAATAGAGAATTTTCTGATCTACAAAACTATCGACTTTGTTTTCCAAATAATCTTTTCTTTCTTTGTCGGCGTAAAATTTAAAAAATGAACACCTACTCAATCGTCTAACTGTAACGGTCAAAAAACGGTCAATATTTCATAAAGTTTTCGCTGAAATTTCAAATATGCTGTAAAGTTTTCCAAAAACAAAAAAACTCTGTATCTTTTGATATAAGTTTTGGGATTCTGCTGTAGAAGAAATATATGCGAGAAAAATCTTTGAGGTAGAAAAAAACGTGAAAAAGCCGAAAAATCTTTTTCTGACAGAGTTACATCATTAGTCTTTTTTAATTCCACATAACCTAATCTTTTTACCCTTCGATTTAACAAAACAGTGGTAGAGAATACAAAATTCTCTATCCATATTCGTAGAGCAAGAGATTATCTATCGAATAAGCCTAAAAATGATTTGCTTAATATGTTGAAAGGTGCTCTAAAAAGATTTCGACCCGTTTTTTTATAGGTCATCCGTTAGAGCTTGAATTGATATGAAGCAACTATCCGATCTTTTACATAAATAAGTCATAGTTTGTTCGATTTCACGCTTTTATATTATGTTTTATTTTCATTCAAACAATCTTTAATACTGAGTGGTGATAATCGTAATTTTATTTGATCATTTGAATCAATAGAACGAACGATCTGATAGTTAATTATTAGTATTATCACTAACAAAGTGATGCTGTTCTTCATTTATATAGGATGTGAATTTAAATGCCTTCCCTTCAACCATACCTGCACCCAGGAAGATTTTTTTAAATGATCGGTATTCATAAATTTTTCTTAGCATTTTCATGATATTCGTAGATGATTATGAATATCGAAGTGATATTAGCAGATATTTGTAGATACAATTTTAATCGAATGGCACTAGTTCTTGATCAAGAACATTTCATATGGATATTTAGTTATTATCTTTGGAGTAGTATTCGTAGTTGTTAATGGACAGAATTCATCATATTCTATCTACTTATATAAATCCATTGAAAGGTAAGTTAATTTTACTTTCCAGGGATTTGTGTAGTTTACTAATAACCGTGAATATTACATAAGCAAATCGAGTAACATGTGTTTTATCGATAGATGATCTTAGTATGATACATGATAATAATTATGCTTATAATTAGTCTATAGCTGAATAATTTCAACGTTTAAATATAGGTTTTTCGAAGTACATATCCAGATAAATATGGAGCAACAATATTCATATCATGCCAAAATATGGTTACCATCGTAGACTTCAGACAGAATTTTCGTGGTTTATCGTCGCTTTTATATTCCTAATAACCATACAATCATAACGACTGACTTATCTATTCTCAGCTTTGATTTTGTCTAAGATAAAAGACTTTTCTTTGGGATTGTCTTGAATGATAATGTAAAAAGTAGAGGAAAAAGTTCCACATAATTGTTTGCAGGATTTGACAATGATCAATTATATTCATTCGTCAGCTTGAAGAAGACATGACCTAGTAATGGCGTAATTGGAAAAACTTATCTGGTGAGAGGAAAGTTAGTTTGATGCAGAGTTCTTGTGCTCAATTGCTTGAGTTTCTCATACACACTAATCAATCTCATACTAGTCACAAGAGCATGTGTATGTTACAACGTAGTCGGTATAATATCAGACGGATGGTCCGAAACAAACAGCTGTTAGTGACTTGCCCAGGGTCATTGTATGACTGATGGTACCAAGGTTTGAACCAGAGATGGACAAAATCGCACCGCGCTTCCTCGCACCGCTGCTCACGCCTACGCTACACTAGTCTGAGCTTCGATGAGCACATGCTTAGAGCATCCCGGTATTCTGTGGAGTTTGAGAAACTGATTGGTAGAGCACAGAGAAAGAGAGATGTGGGTAGCGCCTAGGCGCGAGCAGCGGCGCGGGGAGGCGCGGTGCGATTTTGTCCATCTCTGGTTTGAACACCGCACGTTGTAGATACGTGTCAGACTATGTCATCACTCAGTCATTACGATTATTTTATAAGATGATTTCAAATGTTAATAATAATTCCCATAGATGTCTCTAGAAACAGAATTTTTATGTAATTGCATGTATTATAGCAGAAATGGTTAAATGGCGTCTAACAACCAATAGATCTCGTTTCTGACGATAATAATAAAAAGAGAAAAGTATAACATGATGGGATCACACTTGTGATTCTTGTCATCATTTGTTGACTTATTATTTATTTATTTATTTTCTTCTTTTTTTAATTAAAAAAAATGCCATTTTCATTATCAAGTGAAGGACGTTCATTTAGTAATCTATTTAATTCCAATGAACAAAGTAAGAAATAAAAATTTAATTTAATTTTTTTTTTTGTTTCTTTTATTATTATTATTAATTTTTAATTATCAAAAAATATTTAGATTCAGATCATTTAATAATTGAAAGACAAAATTTATTATGTGTATTTAAATTAGTTGTAAAAGATTTATTAAGTTCAGGTTTAAAACATGAACGTCTTATGGAAAAAGAATATTTTCCTTTAAAACATTTTTTTATTGTTTTTGAACATATACTTTTACATGGTTATAATGGTAAAAAAAATTTTCCAATAAGTACATCATCAAATCGTAAAGATTTATGGCCAATTATTGATCTTATATCACGTAAATCAACTGATATATATATATCAGAAATATCAATATCATCAAAAGAAATGACAAATATTCGTACATCATTAGGTCGTGTACGTGCATGGTTACGTCTTGCATTAATGCAAAAACGTTTAGCTGATTATTTTAAAACACTTGTTGAACAAAAACATGAATTAAAAGATTTATATGATAATGAAGCATTATTATTATCTGATGAAAGTATTATTATACCTGGTTTACTTGTTGGTCTTAATGTATTAGATTTAAATTTATGTTTAAGAGAAACAACACTTGATCATCCTATTGAATCAGTAATACATTATAGTTTATATTTACAAGAAAGACGTCTAACAACAGTATCATTAAAAAATACACATCCACCTGGTGCAATAAAAGATCCAATTGATGAATTGGATGATGATGATGATGATAATTCAACAATATCATCATTACCTATAACAAAAACAAATCTACAAAATAATGATACAGTTGTTACAAAGGGTACGGATAGTACAGAAACGTTAGATGAAAACACTTCAGATATGTCATATAATCGACGTCTTTCGTGTATACTTGATCAAAAAAATTATATTGAAGAACTTAATCGAAATTTACAGTAAGTAATGAAATATTTCAATTATAATTAAATACATTTTTTTTTTGTCTAAAAAAATAGGAAAACAGTAATAAATTTACAAAGCAAATTACAAACATTTGAAGAAACAAATAAAAATTTGGCAGAAAATACAGTACAACAAAAAACTCGTATTGAACAATTAGAAGAAGATCTAACAAAAATAATATCAGAAAAAGAACAAATACAATTATCGTATCAACGAAAAACTGACGTAAGAAAAAATTTCTACAGACTTCCGAAAGATTCAACTAATCATTTAACGTATAGCTACTTCCATTCTTTTACCGAAAACAAATTACTAGATGAGTATATTGAGTGAATAGAAAACAAAATATTCTTGTCCTATTGATATCTATTAAGAGAACATCCATAAGGAGACTGAAACACTGATCAAAATTTTTAGCTCATTACAATATTTTATAATAAAGTTAACCTTATAAATGTCGACTAGTATTATACTTCCACAAGTGAGAGAATTTTTCATATAATATATCAAAGGATAAATTATTAACAGTTGAAGAAAATGAACTATTTAAAATATTGTATATTATTTATTTACTGAGCCAACATAAATCGAAAAGATCACAATTTAGCAGTCTATGATATCCGTTTTGTTGATTGCTATTTTTCAAAATCGAACGATATCAAATTGAATTTTTGATATGTTATGTAACTTTTAATTCTCTACTAAGTAATAAAAAAAATATTGAAATAGCAGGTTTACTCTCGAGGCAATATGAGACTTACACTATCCATAGAGAGGAAAACAGCCTTAAGAAAAACGATGTCGGGCACTTTTCAATATCGTTCATTCATGACTATTTTCATTTTAAAAGAAAAAAAAATTTCAACCACCTACATACCTGAGGGAAATCATGAGAATTCGTAAAAATTCTCGTGGTCCCTCTCAGGGATGTAGAGGAGGGTCGATCTTTTTTTTCCTTCGTCGAAAAGAAAATAGCCATGAATGAACGTCATTGAAAAGTATCTCGACGTCTTTTTTTATTACTTTTGTAGAGAATCAAAAATTACATAACATATCAAAAACTCACGATGGAAGGCCACCAACTGTTCAATTACTTTTGAGTCGAAACTATGTGCATCATGTAAGTCCTAATGAGAGTTCGGACCGCTAGTGTATTACTGTCAAGATACTGCATTTTTAAGCACAATGCCATGATTCCCCTCAGGAACCAGATTTCGACTTGAAACTTGGCATAGAAACAGATCTCAGTGAGAGTACTTTATTGTGAAAGTTTCAGATCGTTTCGTTGTTCCCGTTCTGAAATAAAAACATTGGAACCTGTCGGTGAAAAACGTGCTGTTTAGTTGCATCTTAGGATAGGAACAATCAAAGGATTTGAAACTTCAACAATAAACTACTCTCATTGAAGCCTGTTTCTGTGCAAAGTTTCAAGTCGAAATTCAGTTTTCCTGGTTCCTGATGGGATTATAGCATTATGCTTAATTAAGAATACCGTAAAAATGCAGTATCTGGACAGCAATAAGCTAGCAGTCCGAACTATTTTCAGGATATTCATAGCTCATTAGGGTCTACAAGATGCACCAAAATCGATTGAACAGTTAGTAGCCTTCCTTCGTCGTCTTGATATTGTTTGAGTACGAAAAATAGCAGTAGACATGAGATAATTCATCATTTCTTTCTAGATAGTGCTAAAAAATCGATCATGATTTACTTTTGCTATAAAAAATCAAAAGTTTAAATTTAGACCGATGAAACATCTCTTAATTACTTCTGACGATTTCATATAGTAATTATTAAATGAATATTCTTTCGATAATTTTATAGCATTTATTTTTCTCACTAGATAATATAAATAGTTTATGATATTTTTTTTTTCTTCACTTAGGCTTTAATTGCTGATATTGCAGTTGAACGAGAAACGTATCAAAAATCTCGAACTGGATTTGATTTAATGTATAATGAATTAAAAAAGAAATATGATGATGAATGTGTATCAAAACAAGTAAATAGAAAAGAAAATTATGTTTTCTTTTTTTTATTATAAAATAAATTTATTTTTTCTTTTTCATATGAAAATATTAGAAAATTGAAGGTATATATCAAACTCAATTATCTCAAACTAATGAATATGTTGAATCAACAAAATTAATGGAAAAAGATATTGAATCAAAAACATTATTATATGATCGTATAAAAGAAGAAAATGATCGTCTTAAAGAAGAATTACAAGTAAAATTTAAATAAATTTTTATTTTCAATTTGTATCTTTTTTTCTCTTCCATTAGGTTGAAAAAAGTCAAAATGATGAAAGAGAACGTCAAATACATGTAAAAGATAAAGAAAATCAAATGTTACGAGAAACAATCAGTGAATTAGAAACAAAGTACAGTTTTATAAACTATTATTCATTATTAAAATCGTATGACAAAAGCTATTCATTCGTAGGATGAGTCTTGAGAGTAGATCATCATTCAAGGAAGTTTTTCGGCACTTTTGAAGAATGGTATTTCAGGGTAGATCTTGATGAGTAGAGCGAAAGTTGACTGCAATAAATTAAGAGTGCGAACTCTTTTCCGGATATTTATGACCCATTGGAATCTACATTATGCACATGCTTCCGAGTGATTAAATCTTGAAACAAATCATAAAATTCTAGATTCAGTCTCATAACAAAGTCTAACATTCGAATTTTTACTTGATTCATAATTCTTGATCGAAAGAAAAATCTATTTCATTCCAATTATAATCGAATCGAATTCAATTTTTGAATCTTTCTAATTTTCTATATAGTATCGAACAAATCAATAAAAAAGTACATGAACTTAGTAATACAAATGATACATTAAATCGAACAATATCTAAATTAAATGCTGAAAAGTTTGTAGATCTTCTTTTCTTTTTTTATTATTTAAAATAATAAATATAACATACATAGAACATCATTAGAAACTGATTTACATGTTGAAAAAGAATTTCAACAACGTCTTCAAAAAGCATTAACAAATGAAAAAGAAAAAGTTTCTACACTTCAATTTGATATACATGAATTAAATTTATTAAAACAAGTAAACAATTTTTATTATAGAATTATTTAATTTTTTTTTTTTTTGTCTTCTAAAATTTTTAGGATTATGATTTATATAAAAAAGATATGATAAAAAAACAAAATGATTCAGAAAATAAATTTCATGAACAAGAAGAAACAATAAAAGAATTAGCTTTAAAATTAGAAGGATATATTAAACGTGAACATGAACAACGTGAAAAAAATATTTCACGAACATCAACATGGATGAAAGATGATGATGTTAAAGAATGTTGTCAATGTAAAAAAGATTTTGGTCCACTTAGACGAAAACATCATTGTCGAAAGTAAGTTTTTCTTATTAAAAAAAAACAAAAAACAATTCTAAATAATTTTTATTAATTAAAGTTGTGGTCAAATATTTTGTGAAGCTTGTGTTAGTACAAAATTAACATTAACTAGTTCAACTAAACCAGTACGTGTATGTGATGAATGTTGTAAATATGTACTTGCACAATGTGCGGTGAATAATCCATGAATGAAGAATGAAAAGAATCGTAAACAAAAATTGCAATAATGATTTTTCTTTTTGTATTTATTATTTATTCTCTATTTATATTATATATATTTTTTTTCTTTGTGTTTCGTAATTTATTTAATGACCGCTCAATTTTACTTCTAAACCAAAAAAAACAAACAAAAAGAAATGATTTTTTTCTATTGTAACTCGACAGATTTTTTTTTTTTTTAAAGATAATTTTAGTCAATGTTATTTTGTAATACTAATATTTTTTTCAGATATAATTAACAAGCAAGAAAAAAAACCAACAAACTTTGATGTTTTGAATATGTATTCTTAATTTTTGGTTCAATGATTATGTTCAATTAGATTTAATAGAAGAATCCAATGAATGGTGATGATTTACTTCTTCAAAAGACTTGGATAAACAAGTAAAATTTTCTTCGTAATAGTAATTGGCATAAAGAATTCAAAGGAAACTTTGTTTCCAAGAAAGATTTAAAGAAAATACAAATTATTTTTGATTACATAGAGTGATAGAGGAACTAGTTCGTTAGGAGATAAGATTTTTTTTTTGTCTTACTGAACTACATTAACTTTAATTCTTTCCAGCCGGATGTTACTATTGAGCCAATATTTTGACAAGAATTGACTTGTAGTGATGACATATAATGTTGTAACCATTCAATAATTACTATAACATATATTCACGATTTAGAAGACAAAAAAAAACTTTTCACTGAGAAGATGGCTAGACCTATTCGCAATGCCTCAAAAGAGCATCTAAATCGTAAACTCAATACCGGGGGCAACTGGTAGTTAATTTTCCTTGGTAGTTCTGTTATAAATTGTATCACTAAGATGAGTCATTCAGTGTTTCCGGACAATCAAAAAATAGAGATGTTGCCAAATGGCAACATTCGATCGGAAAGAATCAAATTCATTTTTTTTTCATCTATCAAAGCGTAAATTTTTGTGGTTTTTTTTTCATCTATACGTCTATAATGAACCGTAGTTTGTTTGTTTGTTGCAGCTCGAAGGTCAAATTGTTGCCAAATGGCATCATAATATCATCAGGTACAGAATCACTTTTTTTTGTTCCAAAAAATAGACTTTTGTTATCTGTCTTCTGGCAACCGACCAAAAAGGATTAATAAAAGTTCAAAAGTACTTCTTGTCCAATTTTTCCATAGGAAATAATGAAAAGACCACTTTTAAGCTTTTCTTAGAATTGATGCAGATCAAGTAAAAAAAAAGTCGTGAAGACATCTTATTTTTCTAGAGAATTAATTGCTCTATCACCCAACATAATTAAAAGAAACTTTTATTTTGTTATTCTAACTGCTGAAAAACTTAATAGAAACATATTGGATTCTTTATCTTAGCTATCATTATGGAAAAAACTCGATATTAAATCTGTATGATAATTTTTACTAATATTTATCATTCTAATTTTTGTATATTTTCATGCGAAAAAAATTAAATGAGTTATTAATCATTCAATAAGATGGTAAGAGAAAAATGTCAGTTGGTCGCAACGACTATTAGTCGCATATTTGATTGAATTGTAATTCAATAAGACACAGTACCACATGAGAATGAGAATGGCGTATGAAAAATGAAGATTTACTCTATGGAATGAATTCTTAAATGATCCCGCTGATAAACAATAATTGAATATTGACATTCACATTTTCAACTTATCGAAATGTTACGAAAAGACAAAATGTATATTCATTATCGCATAGTAAAAATCACAGCAGACAAAAACTCCGAAATAAAGAAAACCTATATATCTCTCTATATTATTTTTTTTTTCAGCACTACATTGTGACTAATTGTCATAGACCTATCAATTAAAAATAAAACAATTAATTTATATGATGATAATATTGAATAATTTGATAATCAAAAAAAATAGTTTCATCATGTTATTTTGTAGATAATTATTTTTAATTGAAAAACAAAAAAGAAAAAATATGCCAACTTCAAGAGATGATCTTCCTGATTTTCGTGAAACATTTAGTTTATTTGATGATCGTGGTGATGATAAAATTCCAAAACAACTATTCGGTGAAGTTGTTCGAGCACTTGGATTAAATCCAACTGAAGCACAAATCAAAGGTGCAATACAAAATTTAAAAACTGATCGAATATCATTGGAAGAATTTTTACCTTTATATGATTCATTGGCAAAAAAAAAAGATAATACTATGACAGAAGAAGAACTTATTGAAGGTAATGAATTAAAATAAACTATCGTATAGAAATTAATCATAATTATACTTATTATCTCAGATAGTTTAGGACATGATATTTCGTCTAAAATTACTGTTTATCACATCTAAACACCATTTCAAAACAGAAAATAGCAAGAAATTGCTTCCCTCATAAATGACATTGAAATGTTATTATATGTATATAATC
The DNA here is from genome assembly GCA_905250125.1 of Rotaria sordida. Taxonomy (NCBI): domain Eukaryota; kingdom Metazoa; phylum Rotifera; class Eurotatoria; order Philodinida; family Philodinidae; genus Rotaria; species Rotaria sordida. The sequence continues at coordinate 36,148 of CAJNOL010002011.1, read as the reverse complement.
ATCACATACATCTAATAATGCTTTGAGACCTTTTCCTGAATTAGCTGAGAAGCATAAATACTTGTCACAATTTACTGAAGAAATCTTGCCGTGAAGAGAAAGAAAAAAGAAACTAAAACTCTAATCACATTATCCAACTTTTTGCAAACGAACATTACTATCAGTAGAAATAGAAGAAAAATCGCTTTTGATTAGTGGGTGCGGTTGTAGGATTCTCCACTCCCTCATACACACATCCGGAGTGAAGGGGCTGGCAGCACCGACTCAAAGCAACAAATCTTACCAACTCGAGTCCAAACTTTTATATAGTGATCAATGAAATAAAGAAAGATTGTGATAATTCAATTGAAGACAAGAAGTTTAGTGATAGGATTCGAATTTGAACTTCATTTAATATGTGTATATATTTAATGCTTTTTTTCGGGTCATTCGAAACAATATTTTATGCAGATTTTCTCTTCCGAAAGGGCACCGTCCCCACATTGGATAAAATACTAATTCCGATACACTTTCAGAAAATTATTCGATAGCGAATTTTTCATTCTACAAGACAGTTTCGATTGTTTTTCAAATTATTAAAGCAATATTTGAAATATAAATGCTTACTCAATCGTCTAATTACGATTGAAGATCAATCTACGAAAAATCTTGAAACGAAAATTTACCAATATTTTTTTTTTCTCCAAAGCGAGACTTCGTTTATTAAATAATCATTCTCATGCTGTTGGATATAGAATTTAATTCCGTTGTGACTACTAAGTTGAAGAATACAAATGATTAGATTCTATTGAAATAAAAAAGAAAAAACAAACGACCATGTAATTCTATCAGGCAAGGTTTTTTTTCCAAATTTTTACTCGATAATTATTCTTGCAAATATTTCTACTGGATATATCAATATATGCAGAATTTAATGATATGCTTGCCATTTTAGAACTTGCGAAAAAATAAAGGCAACAGCTTGGTAGAGCAAAAGAGTCTCTATCGAATGACTTTCTGAAAGTGTATCGAAATGCGTAAATTTAATGTGCGCCATCCGTTAAATGAGCTTCAAGTATTCAAACTGATATAAGTATTGACTGACATTATCTGTATTTATTAAATGGTAAACATAAACATAAGAACTGTGATATCAACTAGCTATTCTGTTAACAGATTTTACATAAATTGATAGCATGATAGAGTTAATTCGTTTCCATGTGAATGTGTACAAAAATATCTTACACAGGATTATTATAAAATTTTTAAATAATGACGAATAATTTTCCAACATTTGATGATGTACAAATTTCTCTTCATTCATTCTATGCGAACTATATGATTCATACTCCACGTGATCAATTAATTTATAACGTAAATAAGCTATCAAAAGGTAACAAAAAACAGAAATATATTAAATATAGAACAAGACTTACGGAATTTCATGAAACATGATTGTGTTTTTTTTTTGATAGTTTATTTCGGATTAAGTCAGTTGACATTTATAAAACTTGTCAAAATATGTAATCACGATAACTACAATTTATTTAATACATATAAAATCTGTTACATATTTTATTAAATATATATCAAAACTTTGATGATTAAATTTTATATGTTAATGTTCGTATTTGATTCGAAAAGGTAATATCAATGAATCATATATTATATAAAATTCGCTTGAATATTTCAAGCGTATATTTAGACATAGTTGCGTAAATCATTGACATGTAGTCGACCTTTAATCATACTTCGAAACTTATGAAACATCGTTGATACGTCACGCTCCAAATAAACGAAATAAAAAGAAAATATTGATGTTTATCATTAAATAAAACATTCATATTTTTTTAAAAAATCAACCATCTGTTGATGTAATAAGTTGTTAATAAATTATCTACACTCAAAAAAAAAGCCAATCTAAGCTAGAAATCAATTGTTTTTTTCGTCCCGATCTTGTTAACATCTCGGTCTCAATAATTTCCCTTTCTCGTAATCTCTAATTTAGGTTCATGAGACTTTCAACACACAATTATGTAGAATATGATTTTTGTTTATAGGTTTAAAAGTATTTGATAAAGAACAGAATGGTAGTATTTCATCAGCTGAACTTCGACATTTATTAACAAATCTTGGTGAACGTTTATCAGATGAAGAAGTTGAACAATTACTATCTGGTTTTGAAGATAAAAATGGTCTTATTAATTATGAAGATTGGATTCGAAAATTACTTCGTAATTAAAACAATCAAACAGAAGAAAAAAAACATTCCGTTCGCTTCAAATTTTTCTTTCTTTGCTAATGATCAGTGCATATTTTCTTTTGGTTTTTCTTTTTTTGAATTGATCTGCTTCACTCATTCCGTTTTTTTATTATTACTTTACTAATCTCAATTTTAGATGATATAATTTTATTTTTATATTCAATGAATCTTATCTTGAATAACAATAATAATGAGAGTGGTGGTCCTATATATCCTATATTACCACTTCCAATATGTGTACGATTTCGGACGGAAAAAATTTTTTCATCAAAGTAAGTTTTTCTTTTTTTTTTTTTTAATGTATTGTTGTTGTTGTTGTTGTTACACCATTTAATTTTTCCATTTCATCATCATCATCATCGTTATTAATCATGGAAAGATTTCCATATTCTGCAAAATCTATTGTTTGATATTGTCGTTTACTTATATAATAAGCTGGAATAGATAACATAAGTAATGTAAAAAATGTAATAGCCATATTAAGAGCAAAATAATAAGCAATTAACATTGTTGTACGATGTGCATCAGGATCTTTACTTTGTTCATAATGTTCATGAAATGGACTATATAAAATAAATCCTATTGCATAAAACCATGCACCTTGCATAACAGTAAAATATGCACGCATTAAAGTTGTGTGAACTTGTTTTTCTTTTTGAATTATTTCAAAAACTGCACATATAACTGTAGCAAATATAGATAAAACAAGAAAAACATGTAGTAAAACTTCGACTTCTTCACGAGCATGACCATGAAAATAAAAGAGAAGACCTTCAGCTGTAAATGCTAAACAACCAGCAACTCCATCAAAATTTTTTGGTAATGGAAAATTATAATGAGCTAATAATGAAATTAATCCAACTATAAAAAACATAAAATACATAGCAAAATGTTGAAGATTATTTGCTCCTTCATTAAATGATACAGAACCCGTTTTTGGATCAATAACACGATTAAATCCAGCAATTAATTCAATAAGGATACCTAATGTTGTACCAAATAAAACAAAAAATGATTCAATAGGTAACCTAGCAACTCGTGGTCCACAACAATGACATGGAAACGATACTGTTACATAGTATGGCCGTCGACGTTGACGACATATAAAATAACGTAACCATGCTGAATACATCCACCATAGACCGAGTATAAGAAATATTGTGCCAGGAACTACATGTCCCGGAAGACTTCCCATGTTTTTTCTAGAAGAAAAAATATAAAATGAATACGATTTTTTTTTGCTTTTTACATTGTTGCGAAAGACATAAACTTAAAAAAAAAAATACACTAATGAAATGTCGTTCTCTCATTACCGTTCAAGACCTACTCGTACAGTGTAAATATTACTCGTATGAGAACAGAAAAAAAAAATTTTTAACTACAGCACACAACACACTGTTATATATAATAGCGACCAATGCAATAGCAATCTTGTTTTTTTTTTTTTCTTATTCGCTCGTTTTTTTTGTCACGCCCGTTCGATATGTGCAACTAAAAGGTGATAGCATTAGGCAAAAAAAGAAAAAAAAACACTATGTAATCATGAATAAATATTTACAAAAACAAGAAAAAAAAAAGACAATGAATTTTTCTTTCTGTATCTTAGAGTACGCTATTTTGATTTAATAATTCTTATACCCAATTTAATATTTCTTCTATTTCTTATTATTAAATGGTATCATACACGAACAAAATTAAATTTTAATAAACCATTATTATTTACTGTTAGTTGTTTAATTTTTATTGTTTCATTTGTTAATATAATACGATGTTTATATTCAATGATTTTTGCCGAACAAACATCATATGCCATAGGAATTATTTTAAAAGTAATGAAATAAATAAATAAAATGATAATTTTTTCTTTTGAATATTACTTTTTTGTTTAGATTCTTTGGTTACTTGTTCGATTTACACTTTTATGTACAGAATTAAGTCTTCTAGTTTTTGGAATTTATTTCGGTAGAAAAATAGAATTTAATATAAATTTATTTATTTATTTATTTATTTATTTATTCAGGTCGTTCAAATCCAAATCGACCTTGGATAAAAACAATAAAAATATTAATTATTTCATCGATTTGTTCTTTAATTTATACAATAACACAAGTACAAGACTTGAGATTTTTTTTTTTTTTTGTAAATTTAAAACTATTTATTATAGGGTGTACTTGAATTTCGTGGTGATACACGTCCAAGTAGTTTTCAACTAACAAATTATAATCTTTATTCATATGGTGGAATGAAATTTCTTCTTATATCAAGTTCAATTTTTCTTCTTGTAAGTTGAAATTTATTATCTAAATATTGTTTTTTTTTTATTTTATTTCTTCGATTATTCATTATTAAATAGATGTACATTATTATTTTTTTTCTACCTATTCTATGTCGTCAACATCGTAAATTTTTACCAAGTATGATTGAATATTAATGACTTATATTATTATCATTAATGATCATCATTCTATTTTAGTTCGTCGATCATTTTATATTTATTGTTTTATAATGGCAATTATAAATGGTATTCAAATAATTGGAACAATATTAAATTTAACTGAAACTACGAAATTTGCCATGTGGTAAGTTTATTGTATATTGAAAATATAAGATTGTTTCGAGAAACACGTAAAATAATGTACAATTTTCAATATTTTTCATGTTTTAAAGACAATTTTTTTGGGTATTCATGTCTCGAATTGATCCATATCATTTGCAATGATATTTTGTCTATATGTTGGAAACATTATTCTAAGAGAGTTTGAACTTACTCATTTTTTCATCTAGCACAATGTATGCATGAAAAAATTGAAAAATGAAATTTTGCTCATATGTGCTGTCTGTTAAAAAAAGAACTGGCCGCGGGTATTTTTGCAATAACTCGATAACGGCAGTGGCTTTCACCAACTGAAAAGCATGAAAATGACTTTCCATCTAGATGAAATTTTGATTTAGATAGAGGAATCTGAGATCTATAGTTCAAGATACAATGCAAATGGAATCATGTATTTACATGCGCAAATAATAGAAAATTTTGTTGATTTTTTTGACTAAGTTTTCGTACTTTTCTTATAATAGCGTAGAATTTCAATAAAAATGTAATGAAAAGTATAAAAAAAACAAGCGCATTATATCTTGAACTATAGATCTCAAGTCTCTCTATCTAAATCAAATGTTTTTCGAAGATGATTACTTTTAAAAAGATTTTGTCTTATACATTATCGGAGAAAAACATGTCCCAACTTCTACTCTTTCAGTTGGCGAAAGTCGCAGGTCGCTAGCTGTTAAGTTATTGCAAAAATACTCATGGCCAGTTTTTTTTTAACAGACAGTATACAGGGTGACCCAAAAATCATGTTACCGAGAAAAAGTTGAGTATCTCCATTATGACTTGACCAAACAGGCTCATTCTTTTACCAAGGATAGAGGCATGTTCACACTCAAAATCCATACGGATAAGATTAGTGAGAACCTTTGTTATGTGTATTATTTTCTTTTCCTATTTGTGAAAAAGTAAAATTTTCTTGTTGAGGTCAATAGTGATACTTGACAAAAGTTCTCACTAACCTTATCCGTATAGATTTCGAGTGTGAACATGCCTCTATCCTTGGTAAAAAAATGAGTCGGGTTTGTCAAACCGTAATGGAGATACTTAATTTTTTTTCTCGGTAACATGACTTTTGGGCCATCCTGTATATGAGCAAAATTTCAGATTGAAATTTCGTTGTCCAATCTTTCTGTATATATCTTGTGCTAGGTGAAAAAATGGTCATTACCTTCGAAGTAAGTCCAAATTCTCTTAGCCTAATGTCTCCCAACGTATCAGCGTTGGAACCGGACCAATTTAGAAAGTCAACCGGACCGGTAAATACCGGAAATTTACTAGTTTAAGTTTAAAAAATATTATCTTTACTCAGCTCTTATTCGGTAAGAAGAACTATGTATTTTACTATGAAGTAGAACAAATTCTCCATCATTATACATATATGCCCAGAAAGTCTTTCGATAGTGCCAATATTAAAAATTTTGTTCAGTTTATAATCGATATTTATCATGATGATTGTAATACTATGATAGACAGGAAGACAATTAGGCATATGTTTTATCAGTTTTGAAATACACCAGATAGTACTATATAAATCAGTTCGAAAAATCTTAATATCCCTGTGAAAAAATGATGATGCTTCATGATTATAAAGATTATGCATATCTTTTCTAAAAGTTTCATAAAAAGTCAAATAATATTTTCTCAAGTACGAATATTGAAATTTTCTAAGATATGCTTATAAAAAAAACTATTCCTAGGTCGACTTCAGTTTTCTGTACTTACGATACGAGGAGTTAAATCATATTGGTTTCAACCGTATTATTTAAATATTAGATAATTCAATTTACAACTAGATATAACTTTATCAATTTCTACCGTACTTTCGGATGTTTGGAACCATTTTAAAGCAGTAAGCTTGACCAGTTTGCCGGAATTTCACCGGTTCCAACCCTGCAACGTATGGCCAAAATGGTATGGATCAGGTCAAGACCTTCTCTCATCAGTAGATAGCAGAGATGTTCATCGCGGCAGATTTTCAGCCGCGATGTACATCTCTGGTAGATAGATATTACTTGAAACCAAAAAAAATTTTGAAGGAGATAAAGAAAAGCTTTTTATTCTAAAAATTTTTAAATAAATATTATAGTATTGTTGATGGTACAACATGTATATTTTATATTTGTTTTGCACCATTTGTTTATCATCAATTTTTACGACGAGCTTTAAGGTAGTTTTTATTTTTTTTATTTTTAAACTATATCAATATATTTCTTTTTAAGTTCACAAACTCTCATTCCACAAGTAATGTATGCAGATTCAACTATCATTGATGATGATGATGATGACGATCATCTAATTGATTCTGAAATGAATTTAAATCGTCCTTTACTTAATTATTCACTAGATCATGATGAAAATATTTTAAATACAGGATTAATACGATCGGTGATATCCTAATATAATAAAAACATATATAATGATTATCCGTTTGTATCGTTTGTCTGTTTATTTTCATTTTATGTAAAGATCTGTTTTTTTTCTTTTTTTTTTTGTAAACAACAAATAATATATTAAGAGTTTTCTTTCTTTTTTTTTGGTCTCCTTATTGCTGATCTATGATGACATTACAATGGTGGTGCACAGCAAAATTTACGCGATCGTAATAGCCATGTCGGAAAACCATTAGTACCAATCACATCTTGAAAAAACAAAAATGAACTAACTGTTAATTCATAGAAAATTAAGGATTTTTTCTTATTCTTACCACTATCATTTCCATCTGGAAAATTAATATAATCATATACTTCTCCATTGTGAATACCATGAGGTCTTGCAGCATGTTCTGATAACTAAAAAGTTCGAATAATAGATATTTTTTTTATTTTTGAAATATTCTATAAGATTAGTTATATTTTCACAAAACAAAAAAAAATGAATATCTCTTATAAAATACATAAAACTAATGAAGCAAAAAACAAAAGTTACCCATTTGCCTCTGCTCATTAATGGTGGATATGCATGAGCAATTGTAAGACAAACAATAAGAAATAAAATAAACCGTACGAAGGAAGAGAACATGTTTGACTTGATAAAATAAAAATTGATCAGCTTTTCAGATGAAAAAAAAATGATTTAGAAGCGTGTGCAGATATGTCGATCTCTAGAATAAAAGAATAAAATCTATATATTTGTATATATATATATATATATATATATCTACAAAAAGAAAATGACGGCTTAACTTGATGGAATATAATAAGATCGAAATGAATCTCTAGACAATCGATTGTGAAAGAAAAAAAACAATGAAGAAAAATTCTCTCTTCTCTCGCTCTCTATATCTTACTTAACAAGAGCCGACGAAGATCGGACATCAAAGCCATAGGAGTTTCTTGACAAAATCGTAAGGAAAAGGTCTATCTATTTTTTTTTCCTTTATTCTCATGGTTTATTCTATTCTCATTTGTCAAACAAATCACACACACACCCTCTCTCTCTCTCTCTTTGACTATTTTCTTATGTGACCATTTCTCTTTTGTCTTCTATCTCTTCACTGCAATCGTAAAATGTTTTTCAATAAAACTACATAAACTATATTGCCTTTGTTGTAACATTAGCCTATTTAGTCTCAATGGACGATCGAATCGGCTCCGACAAACAATAGTTTAACACGGAGCCGATAAATTACCATAGAATATAACAGGTCGAAATACAAAACAAAAATAAGATTGACTAAATATTTTCTTTTTTTTCTCTTCTCTCTTTTTGTTTCCGAACAACAGAGAATTAAATACAGCCCACCCATCTCTCTCTCATTGTTTTTGTTGGGTATCATACTTCTGGTTCAAATGAATTGATTTTTTCCGATGACATTCTGCATGATTCTCTTTTTTACAATTGATAAGCGGAACTTGTTAACAAACAATGAAAGAAATTGAAAGATGATTTAGTGATTTTAATTGACATAGAAATACAAAAACAAAAGAAAACGTTCGCGAGTTTAGATATTTTTCTCAATTTCATTGTTATAATCATAAGAAAAAGAAAGCAACGTTTTAAGATTTGATTTTTATATTGAAAGAAGAGAAAAAAAACACTAATTGAATAGAAGTCATATTGTTCTTTTGTTGATTCAACATTCAAATAAGAGAATGTTAATCAACTAAGTATGTCAAAATTATCATTTCTTTTTTTCTATTTTCAGAATAAAAAATTTTATTCAGTCTTTAGAGAGACGCTCATAGGAATATAATATAATAGATAGAAAAATTCATGTATAGACTATGTTATGTAATTGAGAAATTTTAACAATAATTACTTATTATTCTTATCACTATGTCTTTCTTGTCTTACAAAAAAAAAACAAAATTACGTATTCAATGTGTACGTTCATACACTTATTTTTACGCGTGAATTTGTTATTTCATTTCAATAGAATGTATCTCGATTTTATAAGTTAACTTATCATAGTATAGAACATATGCTAAATAATTTTTTGATAATAAACAAAGTATTTTGTCTACTGAATTTTTGCAAAAAAAAAAATAACTTAGTTTTGTCAATGTGATCATCATTAGAATAATATGAAGAAAGTCGAGGATTGTCAAAAGAAAATCTTCGAGAATTATTTTTGGAAAGAAATAATTGAGGCGAGAAGGAAGGATACTATTTTTTGATGCTAAGGTTACTGTAACTTTTCAGATTTACTAGAAGATATTGAAGAAATATATTCATCATTATTTTTAATTGAACCTTGTTTCATTATTTGAGAGATAAAACACAAAAAACTCCTAATCCCTACTAAGAAATCAGACGATCCATTAAGATAGCTATATTAGAAAAGAACGCGAAATCCTTTAAAATCAATAATTTATTCACTTCATAGCATATGTTTGTTCTTATATCAGATGATGCGTATTAAATGAGATAATATTTAGGCCATTCCAATCAGTATTTTATTCAGATTTTCTCTTCCGGGGGAGGAGGTGGTTTAAAACATTGGGAGGGCAGACACCTATTTTTCTTTTTGGAACATAGACACGCGTGATAGAATAACCGCAAACTCCGGAAGAGTGTCACTTCCTTGATCCTTGAACTGAATAAAATACTAAATCCAGTACATTTGCAGAAAGTTATTCGATAGAGAATATTTGGTTCTACAAAATCTTGTTGTTTGTTTTTCGAATAAATTTTTTTTGTTGAAGCAATATTTAAAGTATAAAAACTTGTTCAATCGTTTAACTATGAATGAAGGCAAATATTTCTTCTATTATATCAAAAGATGCATAATTCGATGGTATACTACAACAGTTTTTATATAGATCAAAAAATTTTCTACCCAATGATTTTCTGAAATTGTATCTAAGAGCATTAAAAAAAAATAAATGAAGAAAATGATATTGTCTCGTTTAATCTGTGTCATCCGTTAGAAATATATCAAAACAATCCAATAAGAAATCTAAATTAATACAAAATATTAAACTGAATTAATCTAGTTCTTCTTCGTATGTAAATGTTTATTAAAATAGACAAACGTTACACCAAATACGATGTTTTCTTCTCTAAAATTTTAATATTAAGCTAGAATGTGCAAAAAGTAGCTCATCACAATGCTTATTGAATAACGACAAAGTTTTGACACAAATCAACTGACTTTTATAACATTGGACTATTCACTTGAGGATAATGATTTATTCTCTCTTAATTGATTTAGATTGTTGAGAACAGAAAAGTCGATGTGATTACATACATTTGAGTATACTCTATTCAACTTTGTAATCAAATTTCTTCAATACTATTGCTAGATTTTATAAAAAAAAATATATTAAATAAATCAATCGATTCTTCTTTTTTTTTCTTAGCCAAAATCATAGCAGTGCCATAATATATTCTTCAGATTTAAATCATATCAACGTTAACTTTACTTGAAAGTCATATTAACAGATAAAATAATTCTTTTTTCAAAAATAATCTAATTACTATCTTCTTATGGAGATATATAGTGCACAAGTTTAACTGAAAATTATTATAATCAATTAAAAAACGAAAAATTTTATAATTTTACTAAATTGAGTGATCTTCACTATTTTGATTTTTCAGTATGGAGTTTGATTGAGTAAAATCTGATTATAAAATACCTATTAAATTGTACAACTGTGAAATTTATGTTAAGAGTTTGACACATGACTGCTTGTCATAGAGATTAGTAGTATAGACAAAGAAGAACTTTTACACTAGGTCAATAAAAAGTAAACAACTATATATGAGTAAATGCGCATAACTCGAAGAGCAAGAATATAAAATTCGAATTCATTTTCGTCTATAAAATATTGAAAAAGTGAAGTTGGTACTTTCCTATTATCCCGACACCGCAGGATGAGGGTGGTCGGGATAACAGGAAAGTACTACCTTAACTATGAGTAGCTTAGAATTCGAGTATCTCAGTTTAGACACGCCATATTTTAAATTTGTTAGTTTGGTAGTGAGACCTGTAGTTTGACCCGAATATGCCCAATGTCCTTGAGTTAAAGCACAAATACACCTCCATTGTAAGGAAAAATGTTGATCCTTGACTATAGCATGGGGCCTAACAAATCGAAATCTATCTTAACTATTTTATTCAGTGGAGTTCATCCAGCTCGGCAATATCATTTTTCCAACAAAATCAGTAAGATTTGTGTGATTAATTGGAAAAAAAATAATATGTCAGAGGAAATAAAAGGATCATTATAATCAGTTTAAGACTTTAAAAAGTCTTTTTACTAGGCTTTATATATT
>CAJNOL010002011.1:0-24484 GCA_905250125.1 Rotaria sordida | reverse complement strand
GAACAAATATCTTTTCAGCTATGAGTTGATATCTATTGTATTAATGTCCGTTTCAAAATATAGTGCGCTCCACTGTTTTTTGAATAACTCAAGGATACAATGAGCTAGCGACCTGCGCTTTCCATCAATCGAAAGAGAAGGAATGGAGACGTCTTTCTCTCTGATAATATATAAGATGAAATCCTTTTAAAACTAATCATATTCGAAAAACATGCAAAAGAACCCATGAAAGTGATCTATCAGATAGATGAAATTTGGATTTTAACCTTTGATTTCGATAGAAGGACTTGAGATCTATAGTTAAAGATACAATGCGCTTTCTTACTTTTCATTACATTTTCATCGAAGTGTCAAACTATTATGATAAAAAGTGCGAAAACTTAATACAAAATTCCCTATTATTTGCGCGTGTAAATACATGATTCCATTTGCTCAACGTTAGAACGTAATAAAACAACCATTTGCATTGTATATTGAACTATAGATTTCAAGTCTCTCTATCTAAATCAAAGGTCAAAATCAAAATTTCATCTATCTGACAGATCACTTTCATGGGTTCTTTTGCATGTTTTTCGAATATGATTAGTTTTAAAAGGATTTCATCTTATACATTATCAGAGAGAAAGACGTCCCCACTCCTCCTCTTTCGATTGGTGAAAAGCGCAGGTCGCTAGTTCATTGTATTCTTAAGTTATTCAAAAAACAGTGGAACGCATTATATTTTGAAACGGACAGTAGATATTTTCACACGATGGTTTAGTTTACTTTTAAATTTAAATCACCGTATCTTTAATTAACAATTAAATTAACTTTGCTTAGTTTATATTAATTCTTGAATTTATAATTATTAGAATTTATATTTAAAATAAAATGACATCAAATTTTATATAAGAAGATTTAAATTATTTTTAAGCTTTTTTAAAAAATTGAGTACATCTAATAATTTTAAAAATATATAAATTAGCACTCCTCGCTACGAGCTAAATATTGTTCTTTTTATTTACTCCTGCTTTTTAATGTTTCGATATACTCTTACATTTTCAACATATGAACATACAAAATATAATAAGATATATCAAGAGAGAACTGTCCACAATATACTGTCTATCTTTGACCTCACTATTGATTATGGCAGATTCTCTTATCGTCGTTAGAGCTAGAAAATAAGTTATAAAAACATCGATGACACCCCGAACCGAGAAGAAGTTATTTCAATTTTCCTGTCTAGAAACTGTGTTTTGAGAAAAACGTTAAAGGGGACCAAACACACTAGAAAAAAGTGAATTAAGTTAAAGTTGAATTAAGCAATGTGATTGGTGCATTAAGAGTTAAGTCATCTTTTAGAGGCGATGTAACTCTGAATTAACCAATCACATTACTTAATTCAACTTTAAGTTAATTCACTTTTTCTAGTGTGTTTGATCCCAAAGAAGTTTTCCAGTGTGCGTAAAAATATTTTTTCAGGGAAGTAATATTGTCATTTTCAATAGCATCAATAAAAAATTTTATACCAAATTAAAGTGCGTCAAAAATAGGATTTGTCAGCATTAAATAGCAAAAGTTATAGCAACTTTTCAATCATTTTCTGATATTCACGACTTTGAACCAGACCTAATATCCATTTCAAAAAAAAAGAGCCCTGAGTATTTTTTGAATAACTTTTGATACGAAAGAGATAGAAAGTTGCGGTTTTCACCATGCGAAAGAGCGATGTCTGGGCCATCGGTCGGTACAGAACTCATCAAGACGAAAGATGTTTTTTTTATAGACATCTTCTGATCAACACTTTTTCCTTTGCGTATTTTCATCAATTTTCACTATAGTCTCAACTTAAATTATGCCAAAATGCAGCTCGAATCACACTTTTTTCGCCATAAAATTAACGATTGGTTTCTTTAAATCCGCATACAATAAGAGATTGAGAGATAATGAAAACTGTCATAATTTTATAGAGAAAAAAGTGTGATTCGAGCTACATTTTGACATAGTTTGAGTTGAGATTATTGTGAAAATTGATGAAAATACGCAAAGGAAAAAGTGTTGATCAGAAGATGCCTATAAAAAAAAATCTTTCGTCTTTATGAGTTCTATACCGATCGATGGCCCAGGCATCGCTCTTTCGAATGGTGAAAACCACAACTCTCTATCTCTTTCCTATCAAAAGTTATTCAAAAATACTCAGGACTCTTTTATTTTGAAATGGATATTAATCCAAATCCTCATTATTGGATTTTTCGAGTGTCTATAATGGTGCTTATATAATATCTTAACTCGTCATATTCTTTTGAAAGAGTTCCCCAAATTAATTTCATTTTATGCGGATTGTGGGCACCGTTTAAGGGATTTTAACGAATTAAGGGAAAACATGGACACCATCATAGAGGCTCGAGAAGCGAAATAAGATTGGTTTATTTATGTTACAGATCGAAATTGTTTTATTGAGTGATGATTCATAGAAAAACCGTCAAGCTACAGCTCAATGCAACTATAACACCAGTCATTTTGAATTATCCCGTAGTACGGATTAAGTTGCCATTATTGATAAATGATAGATACTCAATTTATTTTTATATATTTTTCTCGTACAAAGTCACAACTGTAGCATACGGAGTATATCATTTGTTTCTGCGATGAGAATCTTGGGAGTTTTTATTGAACATATATTGATTTGTCTCACTAAATCAGTTGAATTAGGTTTTAATATAACTCTACATGGCACAATACAAGAGCATCATTTGATATAAACTTCTTGTTAGATCAAAAACTGCCTTATTTTCTTCGTTCATAGTGATATAATACTGAAACTGGGAATATGCTATTATTGAAATATGATGCTTGAAATGCTGTTGATTAGGATCACATGATTTAATTGAAAAAAGTATATGGAAGATGATAAAGAGCATAATAAATTAACAGACCTTCCTAGAGGTCAGACATAGTATCTGCTTCTTTCTTTGTGCTTCGCATGAAATTTTGGCATTGAAACAATCGAGGACTATTGGCATCAATGTTGAAGAAACGACTACAGGGTCAAAATAAAACAGATATGCAGTGTTCAAGCGTATTGCACATGCATTAGCAAGAAATTCAAGCGACAATATAAGAAGCTTAAGCAATGAAACTAGAAATTCAAGCTCCTCAGTTTACAACGAGACCTCAGATCTTGCCTCGATATTTCTCCATAATGTATATGTATGACATTCTTGGTTCTACTAAGCCTAGCGTAGGTAGTAGAGCCATTACGCCTGAAAGGCTCAAGTTTACCCTACGTTGAAAACGGGTAGGTTTAACCTATCTTACGCTAGAAATCGATAGGCTTTGTAAGCTCAAGCTAGGGCATATAAAGGCTTGGATAGTCTTAACTAAACATAGAATTTTTTATTGTTGTTTAGCTTTGGTCTTTTTCTGACATATAACGTATTGTTTCAAGATCATTCCATATTTTTCTCTACTATTTACTTGTTTACATCGAAATGTTGGTTGCAATCTGTTGGCATCTAAATTGACATCTGATTTTTAGTTTTTAATATAACAGCTGAATTGATTTTTTTAAAGGTCTATTAAAAATTAATTGTAAACTTCAGATACTTGAATAACCTTTGCTTATGGAATGTACGAATGAGAACTAAAAAAGTCAAATTGTGTGTTTCTTGCAAAATGGGAAAACAAAAATCAAGAACATTATTCAAGAATAATTCGTCATCTGTTGGAATTTAAATGGTACTTAAGATAAAACAGATATTCATTGTCACTAGCAAAAACCTTCACATCCGCTTTCATAAGTATCTATTCTGATCTCCCTTCACAGAGTCAAGTACAGAAAAATATTTTTCACTGCAAAATGACTTGACTTCTTCTCAGATTGTTTTTATATTTTTTTTTGTAAACACTTTTTTCATTTTTCATTTACTTCTTTAGTTGCCGTTGCGCCTGAAAGAATTACGCATTCGATAGGCATCACACTCTTACGGGATTAAAGTCTTGCTAGAAAACTAAAAACGCTGTCCATTATACAAAAAAGAAAAAGATCACTTCTCAATTACCTTCTATTCATCCAAAGAAAAGTCAGAATTCAAAACGAACTGAACTCGACCAACAAAAAATTCTACAAAGTCCCTTTTTTCATGTATAATTAGAACAAATCCACAATTCACACAAGTTTTCGTTTTTTGTTCAGAATTTTTTTTAAATTTTTCGGACGAAGTAAACATAATCAGACTTTTAGTTTCAGATCCTCTTCCGAGTGCCGTTTTCGTATCTGTTTTCAAACGGTGATACTTTGCCTGTATTTGTATGAATCATCACTCAACAAAACAATTTCTATTTGTAACATAAATAAACCAATCTTATTTTCTCTCTCGAGCCTCTATAATGGCGTCCATGTTTTCCCTTAATTCGTTAAAGTCCCTTAAACGGTGCCCACAGCGGACATACATTAGCTCTTATTCGGAACAGCGTTCCGAATGATGAGTGCACCAAGCAAAATCAAAGTGAATGCGCCACGCACTCATTTGGATTTGCACGCTATTTTGCACCCCGCTCGAAAAAATAGAATGAACGTGCTGCACTCTATTATAAAATTTTTCACTTTGTTTTATATTGATTATCTCATCTTTACAATTAGCTTTTTTACTTATTATGTTCTTTGATTCAAGCAAATAGTCTTTTCTTATTCTTATTTCAGATAATGAGAAAGAACAGTCATAGGAACACTCTCAAACAGCACCTATAGAAAAAATTTTAGTTTAATCAACCAGATCATCATTTGATCAAGCAAAAGGAAACTCAAATAACAGTAAGAACCAAATGACTTCGAAGCTGAGTTGTCGCGAGCGAGGAATTATCCCCTTATCTTTAGAAATTTTGTTTTTATGATTGAACGTTACAAAAAATTTTAGAAGAGTCTTCAACAAATTTTTTAAATACCCCTTTAAAATGATCAAAAATTTCTGGAAATTTTGAGAAGTTATTGCAAATTTTCAAACACTCTTCAAAAATCTTCGAGAAACCTCAAAAGTTTCTAAAATTCTCAAAGATCTTCAAAATCTTTCAATAAATTTCTCAATTTCTTCATTCAAAATTTCGATAATTTATAGCAGTTATTTGAAAAATTTATCGACTCACAAACTTTAATATCTCGTAATAGTTCTGCTTCAAAATTGTATCTATTTTTGATTAATTAGAATGAACATCTAGATGTACAAATAGTCCTCATCGCTAATTTAGATTTTTTAAATCTTGTGATTTAATAAGGATTTGTATTTGTAGTTTTCCTTTCGATTTTATTTAAATTTTCCTACTAAATGATAACTAACATTTTTTTAAATTATTATTTCTATGTATACACACAAATAGAAGTCCATAGTATGAAATATAAACTATTGTTTGTTTCTTCAAGACGTATTTATACATTTTCACTTTACTACACTTTGGTTCTTGAAACGGAATGCAACATCTCACTCTACCTCCGGAAAATGAGTGCGGTATCTCACTATATTTCAAATTCTCATTCGGAACACTAATTTGGAACATAACGTTCTCTGCCGTTAAATTCTTTACTCATGCTGTTTTCTGATTCGCTTCAATATTAGATGACAACTTATGCGCCTAGTGTAGTGCCATCTATTCGTGTGAAACTCAGCTTTCACGAAAATAAAATATATGGATCAATATAGCTTTTGTTTTTATATATTTTTGTCACAATTTTTTTTTCTGACTTTTCCATCCGAACTAAGTGCATCCATCAATGGATCTCTCATTCTCAAATAGACATTGATTGGGTGATTCATTTGAGTTTGGTCATAGACTACAACAAACAAATAAACAAAGACATATTTAAAGATTGAATTTTCTTCGATCTTTCTTTCTGAAAAGAAAATAAATAAAACTTTTTTCTTTCAGATGATAACCATTTATATAAATCTTTCGCTTGTTCTTATTATTTTTTTACTTATTCATTTAATCGAATTTTGGATGATCCTCAATGCTTGTGAACGAAAGAATGCAAACTCACCAATTAACGAAACTTTATATTCACCAGTCGGTCTTTGTACTAACGACTATTCATCAATTACCATCAGATATATTGTTGAACTAACTATTAACTCTTTATCTTGGGTATTAGATAATATGATGAAGATATCCATTTTTATGTTTATACTTGCCATCTTGTATGGTATCATATATTATAATAGTGGACCTGGACGTACATTTCGAAATGTTTTTAATTCATTACATACAGATATGCGAGAAGCAGCAATTGAAATTTGGTCTTGTGTCAAATCTGCCGTACTGTATCTATCCCAGGTGATTCTCGCTCAGTCGGATTCCGTCGGATTCACATAATTGCGTCCGTATCTTGTCGGATTTTTGTCGGAATCCCATGAGCCGGATTTCGATTGTCGGATCTGATCGGACACGTGCAAAATCCGATAGGATTCTGTCGGATTTTGTCAGTTTTTATCGGATTCCGACGAAATCCGGACCGGAATCCTGTGCAAGGATTGGTTGTCTTGGGATTAAGAGCCATAAATATGGTTAAGTTTCTAGAATTTTTGGTAATATGTATACTTATTCTATATTTACCTGGCCTAATCAACTTAATCGTTGGTGGTGTTACGAAGTTAGGAAAACTTTGAAAGTTCATGGTTTTTTTTCATCTCGAACATATTTTGAAAAGATATTAATATCATTTTTTAACTTTATGCAAGATGTATGTTTTATTTGATCTAATAAAAGAAAAAAAATATCCAATTTATTATTAATGATTTCCCATCTGGACTTAACCGTCTTTTACATTTTCATTTTCATACAACACGATTTTTTTTTCTTTTGTCGTTTTGAATATTAATGATAAATTCAATGAGAATTTTTTCTAGAAAATTATTAATTGACATATAAATAATGTTTACTTTGTTTCTTTCTCACTCTTTCTTCACTCAACTGTTTGAAAGATACAAGCAGGCTGTTGTTTAGTATAGCAATGTATCCAATAGCTGAACAATCTAATGAAATTTTATCTCATCTTAGAGAAATATCCTCGGATGAAAAAAATCAAATGTAGAATTGATGATCAAGTTAGTCTTATTATAATGATAAAAAGAAATGATCAACTAGTCAAACATATTATGCTATTCAATTTGATCTGATGAAATATTTTTCAAAAGAAACATTGATTTGAAAAGATACTGTCTGAAAAAAGAAACATCTAAAAAATGAACAGACTATTTATTTATTGATATGAACATATTATGAAATCTTATGAAAAGCTTTTTTAAATATTTCGTAGGTTCATATAAAATCTTCTAATTAAATAATTCTTTTTTCTATCTGACCGATTGGTAAAAATAGATTTTTGTCAAATTGCTTTATATAATTATTATTAAATAATAAGGTGAAAAATCAACCAGATATAAAATATAGTTAGTTTCATAGAAATTGAATAAAAAGAAAATATTTTATCTATTCTTATTTCTTTTTAAATTATTGAAATATTTATTTTTATGTCTGATCGTATTGAACAGTCATTTAGAATCTTTTTGTACCTTTTGAGTTCGCTATTGATTGATTCTATTTTCGATATTCTTATTTATTCATTGATGAGGATCAAATATAGATAGATGATTTCTCTTCTATATGCATGGATAACGTAGACAAACATAATTAAATTAAAAATTGATTTATTGATGACTTATTCAGAGAATATTTCAGCTTTTTTTGATCGATGATGCATCAAATCTTTATTTTGCTTATATTAATACGAGACAGAGATGTCCATCGCGGCTGATAATCTGCTGCGCCATCGCTGCTGCGATGATATTAAATACTATTCATAGAAACTCCATCTCAATGGAACGAAGAAATATTTATTATGGAATCACCAACAATTAAGTTTAACATTTATATAAAAAGGAGTCAACATCAGCAATAAATCTACTACAACAGCAACAGAATTATAATTATATAAAAAGCAATTAAAAGTACATAAATATATATAAACATGGATTTTTGTTTAATACAATCTAACTGTGCAAAGTGCAACAATAATAAGTATCATGACGTCAACAATTGACTCATTTTTATTTATTCAAACTGTTTTTTTTGTAATAGTACGAGCTTATCATCATGTATAAGTGAAAAAAAGAAAAAGATGTAACTTTCTCAGGCACTCATACATGATGATGAACTCGTACTATTACAAAAAAACAGTTTGATTAAATAAAAATGAGTCAATTGTTGACGTCATGATACTTATTATTGTTGCACTTTGAACAGTTAGATTGTAGCAATTAAAAGTAATAGAAGAACATTTGCTTCTTAACTTATTCTTGGAAGGGGATTATCGGGCTAGATGTACGCATGATATCATGAATATGTATCTCATTACACAGAAAGTTCACATAATCCTCATTTTCAGAGCATACGACTAGAGGAAGGAGAATAGGACGATTTCTCTCTCCTAAATTTTTTCTCGCATTCTGTCGTTCTCACTGGAAATTTTCTGTTACGGATAGCTGAAGATTTTCAATTTTTCGTTAGATCAGATTCACTATGGAAAAGCGAAGTTCTCGTTCGAACTTTTCAAAGACAAACAACTATGTTCTCTCAAGAAGAACTAAATCACGTCAAAGAGAAAATACAGACAATTCAAAGCGTTTTCTTAGTTTTTTCATTTTTCTCTCTGATCTGATTTGGTTTCTCTTTGATTTTTATTTATTTTCTCTTTGGCTTGATTGAATTTTTCTTTGGTTTTTATTTATTTCCTCTCTGATCTGATTTTCAATTTCTCTTTGATTTGTATTTATTCTCTCTTTGAAATGACTCAGTGTCTTTTTGAAAAAAGAACTGAGTCGGAATCAGGACATACGGTCAAGGGGTGGAAGCACAGTGAACAGCCAGGCGATAAAGTTATTTTGCTTGAAGTCTATTTTCTCAGCAGCATTACGCGCAAAAAACTTGAGTAGCGTGGGTGTGTGGCTGTAGCTATGGGTGTGGGTGTGGGTGCGGGTGCGTGTGGGTATGGGGTGTGGGTGCGTGCGGGTATGGGTTGTGAGTGCGTGCGGGTATGGGTTGTGGGTGAAGACAACACCTACATCCACACCCACACCCCACACCCCACACTCCACACCCATACACCCACACCGCACGCCCCACACCCATTCCCCGACACCCACACCGCACACCCACACACCCGCACCCACATCCACACACACCCACACCCTACACCCACACCACACACACCCACAGCCCACCTACCCACACCGACACCCACACACCCACACCCTGTTTTTATTCGATTAGAAAGTTTTTTTTTGATTTTCGAAAACTGTTGGCAAATGTTAAAATAACAATCTTGAAAGTAGTACTATCCTTCTAAGAATTGAAAAGATAACTTTCATAGAAGAACAATAGTTCATATTTAGTTTAGATGTTCGACGAATGTTAATTGTAAGTACCCATGTTCGAATCTCCTCCTCGGCATTTATTCGATAGGCTTCGATGACTCAAGAATGAGGCGTCTATAGGAACAAAATCCTTTTTACTTTGATCCTTCGATGAAAGTCGTTCGACAGATCGAAAACATCGTACTTTACTGGAAAAGTGAAAACCAGAGGGGTCCGTTTGCAGCTTCGATGTCCACAGTAACCTTAAATCGACGCATCGAAATGCCTATCAAATGGCTTGGAATAAGGAAATCTACAATAAGAAGATCAATCCCAAACTAGAACAAGCATTTTAATTTCAGTAAAATTATTACATAATCCAATATTAATTCTATGACATAAATGAGAATGTGGATGTTAGTTCGGATACAAGTGAGATTGAATTTCTTTTTTGTATAAAAATTAGAATTCTACTATGGCTCAGACATAATCAGAATTGGACTAGAAGTGAATTGATCAAGTCGAAGTTCGTCAATATGGTAAACTAGAACATATACTTTCGCTATTGAACATTCAGTTGATTTAAGAAATATTATATTAATTGAAGTGTGTCAACTCTATGTCTGTGAATTAATAAGTGGACGCACAAACGACAGTAAACAGAGGTGTTCTACCTAACGGTAATGCGACTATTGTACACTAGAAAATTGCTCTCGCATCGCTTTCTCTCATAATATTGAGGAGGCTATCGATGAGGACGAGGTCTATATCTCGTTTTCATTACTTTTTCAATTAGTTTTTGATTTATCGTAATTCGAATCATAAGCTATAGGAAATAAAATGTCGCAAAAATATTTATCTAGGTAGCAGCAGTTATGGATTTCCACAAAAAATGTCCATGGAGAAAGAAAACAGTCGTTTTTTTTTAAATCTTCGAGTATTTGCCATTTTCAACTAGGCTCATTATAAAATAGGAAGCAATAAGTTAAAGTAATATGAACTCTAACTTGTTTAATAGATACAATACTTTGAAAAATTTAAAAAAAATAATGTGTGAAATGAAACAAAAACTTCATTTGGTTGAAATTTTAAATGTTTTCAACTTAATCGATTTCTAGTTCGATTCGAATCAGGTTCAGACATTTCTATTGGAGACATCGTTCTTTCAAAGAAAACTATATTTGTTAAAGTATTTTATATTTATTGTGTTTCATCAGTTTATATTGAAAAAACAAAAGTAATTTACCTAAAAAAAAATAAATATTGATTACTATTTCTTATGGTCAGATCTTAAAAACGACAAAACGTTGTTGCTTGCTTTTGTTCTAAATCGAAATCAAATTGTTCAGAATCAAGATGGTCGAGTAAATAAAATTTCAAAATACCTTTATAAAATGGAACTTGATCAATTGCTGACAAAACACGTTTATGTGATAGGGTATGGATATTATTATAATCCATATATTCGATTGTGATTAAAAGTTAACGTTCAATTTCTTGGTTAGAGATCGTTGTTATTACTTGTTCTGATCCATTATTTAATTTTTATATACTTCAAGAACAGGATTTGTGTATGATCTTATGTACTTATAAAATCAGAATTCTTTTTTCCATCAATTAATTTAACATGTATCATTACAATGATTTATTAGTGATTTGTTTAGTTTTCAGTTCAACTTTGAAAGTGGCATGCAAGTATTGCACGGCACCAGTCTTGTAATTTGTCACAACATCTAGTAAAACGTTGCTGGAGCCAATATTCATACCTATTAATGTTAAAAATCATTCGAATGAATTCAGAATATTTCTCCTTAATAAAATTGAACTACGTAATTCTAATTGTGCAAATAACTGTAATATTCTATAGATTGTTTGTTGTTGTCAGGATTTTTGTAACAGCATCATTGCATATGAGTTTGAACAAATTTAATATGCTGTAAATTGGAGACTGTCACAGGACGATACGATTGATATTATATCGAAGTATAGCAAGGTTGAGAAAAAATTTTGTCCATATGTACTTATAGTAGCACTACGAATGTTCTACATGTCTGCACATTTCTACATTAAAGTGTATACTGCATTTAACATCCAATCGGAATTGATTCATGATGAATTGTTTTCTGTTTTCAGCGACTAGGCTTCCCCTTACGATACAGTTGTCGAATGATCAAAATTTTTTCGTGAACATCAAGAAGACATCGAAGATCAATCACGATTTGGTTGACCTGTAACCAAGACAACATCGGAAAATATTGAAAGAGTTCGATACCTTATTGATGAAATACAAGTGAAAACTGGAACGAATTCTATATGATCATCTAAAGCTGAAAAAAAATTACTGGGCATTGGACACCCAGCTTGCTGACTGATAACTAACAAAACGAACGAGTTCGAATATCTGAAGAAAATTTGGCAAAATTCCAGCAAGAAACATGGTGATTATATGATATAGTAACAGATGACGAGTCATGGTTTTACCATAAATAAATTGGTAGAAAATCGTCGAACGTTACCTGGACAACAATTGGTAGAACTCCATCTACTGTGATTTGGTGCAGCCGCTTTGTTCCAAAAACTCTCATTTTACATCATTTTCAAAGCGATTGATCCCGTACTAATCCATCGTGTTGAATTAGAGTGTGGGTGTGCTTGTGGCTGAATAAATGATACTATCTTCACAACACATCCACATCCACACCCCACACCCACACCCATCGACTTGGTCCTTACACATTACGTCTTATTTTCTACATATTTCGTTTCATCAGATTTCGTCGGATTCATTAAGATTTCATCGTTATCGGACCCTGCTGACGTATTCCGACGTAATCCGATGATGGAAGTCGGCTGAAATCGACGGATGGCAATGGTTCCTGATGGTTGGATGCTACGGAATGCCTACCACGGAAAACTGTCAGATGAAATGGGGATTCGATCGGTTTGGACTGGTTTTTTTCGACCTGGGAAATCATGAAAATAGAGTTTAACTCAATTTTTCTTTTCCAGAAGTCAAAATCAGGATTCAAATGAATATTTTAGCTGACAAATAAATCATGATCATGATTACTCTTATTCATCATGATATGAAAGTCATTTTATTCTTAGAATATCATAGAAACCTGTAATTTGTAGTCATATTGTTAATTTTATTTCAACTCCACATAGCATTTAAATATCCAACATAGGTATACATTCGTCACAAATAGAAAACAAAGACAAAAAAGATCATAGCAGTCGAACAAACATCATGTTTTAAGAGCATTTCATTGACAAGAGTGTGAGTGTGAGTGTGGGTGTGGGTGTGGGTGTGGGTGTGTAGACACTTGATTGATACGCACACCTACACCGACACCCACACTCCCTCACTCCACACCCACACCCACACCCACACCCACCTACACCCACATTCACTCCCTCACCCATTCTCTCATCTCACACCAACACTCACCCACACCCACAACTGAGAAAAGGTTTTAGAAGAAAAATTTTCTGACGTTTTCATATCTCACTTAGGGCTACATACATAGAAAGCTTCATCAAAATCAGTAACGTCAATTGAGCACATAGTTCATATTTGGGTCATCCCTATCGTGCAAGAGTGTAGGTACAGGGTATAGGTGTGGCTGGAGGAAGAAATGAACCTATAACTCCACCCTGATTTACTTCTTTGGCTTCATAAAAAAGACAAATGAATCTGTTTCTTGACATGTCATGTGCTAGATTTTTCCGACAAATCATTATCAAGTAGTGAAATTTTGAAAAAAAAAATAAAAGAATGTTTTACACAGTCCCACACCATTGACTTGTTCAAAAAATGTGCTTTGCCAAGGACAGTTGTATGCATGTAAATTAAACTGATTAATTGCCGACTGTAGGAGTATCTACTTCGGTTTGTTTCAAATTAGTTTCAAGCGTTGACTCCATTTCTTTCGATCGATCACTTCGAGTCTGAGACGTGATTTTTTTGCTTGTGTGTGATGACGACAAAGTTCGTGCAAAACATACAACATTAAGAGCAAAGAAAATCGATGCAAAGATAATAATAGAGAGTACAACGATAATAAAACTCGGATAGCCGAGAAACGTTGAATTGATGCTCATACCCACCAATAAAGGAAAGGTCATGTTTCCTATCGTGAACGCAACACTGAGAAAGGACAAACGTTTGCCCGTCACTGTTATGTGTTTTCCAGCATAGGCTATAGCTGAAGATCTAATAGATGCAGTGAAAAAACCAAAAAGTATTGAACCCACCCATAGAATGAAAGGTGATTTGTTGAATACAAGAAGAAGAATCAGTGATATTGTGGAGCCCATAAGATCTCCAAAAATTATTTTCTGTGGAGAGAATCTGATTGAGAGCAGTATTCCACACAGACGACCAATGACAAAGGATGCCCAAAATGCTGAGTTTACATAGGCAGCGATATCTTTTAAAAAACGAAGTTGCAAGGTTGCATATGCATTTAAATAAAAGATAAAACTATACAGGCAACCTTGATAACACAAGAGAAAAGGTGCAAGCAACAATAAGAATAATCGCTGGGACTTGACTGGTTTCTTCTTCTGTCCAGTATTGTGATCGACAGGAATAGTACAATTCGTATTGAGAAACTCTTTAGTCTCTTTTTCAATGGTGATTCGTTTTTTTGATATCATCTTGCCGTACCATTCATTGCGGCCACTGTACCATGAAAGCCAAATAAGATCGGGCAGATGTAGAAGAAAAATAACAAAATACGCATAATGCCATTTATTCTTGTCTTGTCGTTCGGATACGAACTGAGCCACGATAAGTGGTGAGACGAAAGCTCCGATACCATATGCACTGTGTAAAGCTTGCAAATACGGACCGACATTATGATGCGAATAATATCTTATTGTCAAAACTTGGGTTAGATTCTCCACGCTGCCGGATGATAAGCCCCATCCCAATTGCAAAGGAAGTAACAGGATCAATCGATAACTAAATGGAATCAAAAATGTTACTGCACTCATAATAAAAAGTGCTGTCGCTAAAAACGTGTTACCAAAATCATGAAATCGATCAATGAGCATCCCAGCAAGTGTTGTACCACTCAATGAGCCACATGCACGACTAATAACTATACTGGCTAGCTGCTCAACCGTAATATTTGTTTGTTCACCCAGTTTCAATAATGTTGACGCCATAACGCCTGTTCCAAACCCAATACATAAGTAAGCATAGACAAGAGAGAGAAAATATATTATAGATGGTTTTGATACAGATGGATTTATTTTAGTAATAGATGCTGTGCGATGCCGGAAAGAAATGACCGAATTTTTGCGTGATGGGTTCAACGTTCTAGGTATTGTGAGAGACGATTCATTTATATCAGTCGAAATTACTTGTTCTTTATTTTCGTTGGTCATAACGTTTCGAAGAGGAGATTATTTATACGGAACGATTAGCGACAAATATTAGATAGAAGAAGATATACGTTTTGCACTTTCACCAACACTTTTTCTGAGTAATACCGCAAGACTGTGATAAAGACAGAAGTGACTTAGTTTTTTCGTATGCTGACTCATTCTTCAATGACAAAACGAAACAGAATATCATATGTCCTTCACAGAGTAAATATTACTTTTTTGTGTGTCACAGATCTGCACAAACACAAGGTAGCCCTATGTTATCTTGCTTGCATCTGTTACCTATTTGTTTGCGTTAGTCACTATCGATCTGCAAAAGCATATATATCTTTTTTCTACTGATAATATAGCCAAAAAATGGTTAGAAATATTGAGATAGCTGCCAGATGACGTAATAACAAAAATATCCTTCATCTATGTAACTCAACAGTTTTGAAGAGTATCTATAAACGAATTTTCAGTGTTGAAAAGGACGCTGACCGAGTATCAAGAAATGCTGATTGAAAATTGATCTTATGATGATTCGAAATCAGCATATTGTTGTTTAACCTTTTCAATATCGATGGCCAGTAATGAACAATCGTTGTTAAACAGCAGGAAAACAATGCTACTAATATCTCAAAGTTCAATGATGATCTGTTTTGATGACTGTTTATGTATTTCTTGTATTCTACTCGCTCTTTCTATTTCTCTATGGATAACCTATTTAAATGGTTTTCGACAGAAACATGAACTGCAAAGAGCGTTTTATCAAAGGAATTACTTACTCTTTCAGTATAACAAAAATTTGAATGGATTGCAAAAATTGATATGAATTCAGAGATTGATCTGCAATGATGAGTTTCATTGCTTATAGACATTGTTCAAATGACATACACGATTAAAAATGTAAGAAAAATAACCAAACAAGAGCAAATTAACATGTAGTCTTTGCTGCATGTATGTCATTGAGGATATTCATGTGAGGGTGTGGGCGTGTGCATGTGGGTGTAAACGAGTAGAAATAGACGGCTCACATCCTCACATGCACACTTGAAAAACATGTACAAATAATCTTATTATCGTCAATGAATACAACTTTGTCAATGCTATTGTATCAAAAAAATAATAGAGTGGAACATGTGGTGTGGATGATGAAATGCTCAAAACCGCCACATCCACACCCACCCTAGCTAGCATTTCATTCTCACATTACGAACCATTCGTTAAACTATATCTTGACCATTTGACGTATTTTATTACAAACTTATATTTTGCTTTAATTGTCTTGAACAATTTCAAAATTATTGTTTTCTTTCACTTGAATTTCATGATCGTAGGACATGGCTTTGGAAATGTAGAACAGATGCCGCCCATATTCACACCCTAGTTTGTACTAAATAAATTTAAATTTGTTTTTATATAAAATTCATTTGATTAACTATCTGTATATGATTTTAAAACATTTAATATATCATCAGTTAATTCATCTTCATTTATTTTCGTTGGACAAACTTGTTGAAGAAAAATTATAATAAGAATTTTTTGTTGAAAGCTTATAATCAATGGAATTAATTGTAGAATTAAAATAAAATATGTCCGATTTCATGATTTTCTTTTGTAGAAATTAGGTTTTTTTTAGTAAATAACGACCACTACGAACATTTAAAATACAACATACCATACTATTATAAACAATAATAAAAGTAGAAAATGGAAGAAAAAATAAAACAGAACAAGTGCGTAATTTCACCATAATCAGGTAAGGAATAGACTGATAATTCATTTTTCTTTGAATAATTTGATGCCATTGGCTTGAAGAGTTTTGAGTTAACTTTTTTAGACATTATTTTTTCTCAATATAATTGTTGGTAAAAAAAATACTACAAAATTTTTATCGATAATTATATTAAATTTATTTCAGAATATTGAATCTCTCATATACGATTTATAATACTTGATATAGTTAAATTACTTAATCTTATATCTTGTCTCGAACTAAATATTTAATGGACTCAATCAAAAACGAACCAATGTATGAGATGTGAACAAAAGCATAGCTATTTAAAAGAACTTGTAATACTTTATTTATCTTGACAGAAAATAAGCATCTATTTTCTAATTATGGAGTTATATCTTATTTTTTTTCAAAGAAGTATTCCAGAGCACTTGCATAAAGACCATTGAATATGATTCTTTTTGACTAAAAATCATTCAAACGTTTCTTTGACACAAATACTATCACGTCGTTATTTATCCTTTCATCATTCATGAATTCTCTTTCACTTATCATCTGTTTCATAGTTTACTCTGCTTGAAATAACAAACAATGATGTGTCTTGTAAATTGTCGTGGATCGAAAAAGCAAAATGTAGTATGATGTGAAGCAAATATTTAAAAATAACAAAACATCGATTTATTAGACAAATGTGGTTTAGTAGGCTTTTTTGTGAGAATATGATTCATATGAATAAATCTATAAATACTAAGAGATAAAATTTGACTTTGTTTAAAACTCACCTAATTTCAACACTCGTATTTGTTCCAATTACTACTATCGGAATTTTAAAAGAAGGCACCTGGAAAAAAAGCTTATAACTTTCGAACGAAAAGTCATAGCGACCTGCGGTTTTCAGCAATCGATAGAAGATTATAGGGGGCACATTTTTATATAAAAATCAAGGTTTAAATAATCAGTGATTATGCAGTCACTGAAAGAATAGGCTAATTATCTGGTGAAATCTCAGCAGAACAAGCTGAAACTTTCAGCATATATAGTCCCACTGTACCCCAATCTTCGCTGAGAATATCATCGATAAATCTTGTAATGACGAGGAATGGTGAGCCAATCATCATCTGGTCTTACATAAGGCACCCATTCAATCAATATATTAGGAAATGGTCTCAACTTTTGGCTGAATAAATACCATAATCTAGACTTCATATCTATGCAATTATATCATAGTTTGATTATATGAACGAGAACAGACAGTGAAAATATTACTAAGCTCTGCATTTCTCTTGAGAAAGTTGGGAAGATTTGTTTTAAAATACTTACTGTATGAAAATCATTTCTTCGTCGAATTTTGGCTATTTCCGTATATTTCTACGATCAAAGTACAATGCTATTACATAGATATGAAGTCTAGATTATGGTATTTATTCAGCCAAAAGTTGAGACCATTTCCTAATATATTGAGTGAATGAGAGCCTTGTGTAAGATCAGATGATGATTGGCTCACCATTCTTTGTCATTATAAGATTTATCGATGATATTTTTAGGGAAGATTGGGCTATAGTGGGGCTATATATGCTGAAAGTTTCAGCTTGTTCTGCTGAGATTTCACCAAATAACGAGCCTACTCTTTCAGTAATTCCACAATCACTGATTATTTAAACCTTGCTTTTTATATAAAAATGTGTCCCCTATAATCTTCTATCGATTGCTGAAAACCGCAGGTCGCTATGACTTTTCGTTCGAAAGTTATAAGCTTTTTTTCCACCGGCCTTCTTTTAAAATTCCGATAGTAGTTTGTTTGCATTGTTTTCTGAAGTGCCCCAATCTCATACAGTTGGAGCAGAGCAGTATAGATGCTTGTGGTAAATATTCTTTCACCTCATACTTCAAATAATTGATCATCATATAACCTTTAGCGAAAATTTCATCACGTACTTTTGATGAGTTAAATTCTAATTTAACAAATTTTGTATCATATTGATTCTTGTTTTTTAATCGAACAACTTTAACAATATTGTCATATCTTGTTTTAATGTCCTTTTCAAATTCCAATATGTTTGTTGTATAACTAACATTTGAAATAATGACTGCTAGCTGTGGAGGAATAACTGGTTGACGTTCAATTGTAAATGCTGCACCACAAAAAGCTTCTGGTCATTTTATATCAGTTGAAAGAAAAGAAAATGATAGACTATTTTTAACAAATATTAATAAATTACATTCGTTGATGTTGCATCGATTTGAAGACGTACGAAAACCAGCAAGATCAAGATCACATGAATAATTTTCTTTGCAGTAGTTTATCAATTCGTTGATGATCGTCTTATCATTGATTTTTGAAGATTTAAATAATAACGTGAAAGGAGGGTATGGATAGCGGGATTGTGCAAAACGTTTTGCTTCTTCAGTAATTAATTTCGATGTATTAATTGATGTTGATGTTGTTGTATGTGGTTGTGGACAATTAACATTAATATCACATACTGGTTGACATATTGGTGATTCATCATAACTATGTTCCATTGGTTCATCTGTAATGCATTGTTTTCTTTTCTTGTTAAATCGATTCGTTGTGGACGTATTTACTTGTATATCACTTTATGAGTCATTCGGATTGTTGTATTCCATTAATGGACGTATATTGTTGTTGGTCCGATTAAATCTGGATGAATCATTAACATAAGATGAACGTGGACATGAATGAGGTGGGTAATTTACCCACGGATTCATATGATGATGATAATCAGACCGTTGACGTTTTTCGTTTACATCACGATGATCACGTTGGTTCTTGTCCATCATGTCATTCAGATCAAATGTTTCATATTGTAATTTATCACCTTGACGTTGTTGCTGTTGTTGTGGGGTACCATGTGAAAGACGAGGACGGGGTGAGGAGTCTCTGCTTGAATGCATGGTGGATTCACCATCTTGCACTAGCTGGCAGATTCCTTGTTAAAGATAATGAAAGAGAAGGAAATGTTTAGATAGTGAAGAAAAAAAAAAAAAAAAGAAAATTTATCAAGCTGAAATATAAGCTTATACGTTCTATGTATGATAAAGAATCGAATAAGATCTATACGACTGATATCGACGAGCGAATATGTACGAATGGTTTGCTAGCTCTTTGTTATTAAATGCTATTTGACTCTGTGTAGAGTGTTGCTTCTCCACTATTAATCTTGATTACTTTGATAAAAACAGTCGATATTTGGTAGCTGTGAATTTTATATTTCGACATTTTAATCTGAATTAGCTGATTTCAGAATTTAAGAGTCAACACCCTTCGATCTAGTTGACTTTCAAATTTTAGAATCAACTGGTTGTCTTTTAAAGGCAACTGAATTTCAGAGTCAACTTTGACATTTACATGAGCTAAGACATCTAATTAATTTTTCAACGAAAATATCATCTATCGATGATCGAATATTTATTGCTGCCATTATATAAATCTAACGATATACATTCAAATATAAAGTGGCAAAGTCATTTTTTCACTATCAAGAATAAATAGTAAACTTAATGTACATAAGACTTTCTTTATTTCCTATAAGAAGAAAACAACAGATAAAGTAATTATAAGATCATTTAGCGGACACAGCTGTTGTAGGCATGTTGCTCACATGCCTTGACATCGCTTTCGCTATTCGCGTCTGTTTTCTTTCTGTCTTTTTTTCTCTTTCGTTATAAGTCGCTCTTGGTTACTTGCATTTGCGTCAGAACGAATATATGGTAGAAACGAATAATGGGCCTATTATAGCAGCATGCTTCATTTTGATTTAATAGAAACGTCATTTTATGTGATTTGGTCGTTTTTCGACTTATTTTTAATCGTAACGTTTCAACAACAAGGTTGTATTTATCAGACATCGAACAACATTAACCAAAAGTATAGGTTTTTTTCATACATTGAGAGAAGGAAAGAAAGAGACTTGTGTATGAAAAAAAACCATAACTTCGTTAATGTTGTTCGGTATCCGAAAGAAAAAAAGTATTAAATCAATTCAAAATATATGATACGTTTCTCTTTTTTTTTGTTTTAAATCATTAAAAACAACAAGCTGTCAAAAACACCAATGTGGATAAATATATTTTAAAAAATGACTACGACATTGAAAGATGATGGTAAAAATTTGAAGCAACAGCAGCAAGATCATGCTAGTTCGGCTTCAAACAAGATTACAGTCGTCGATAAATCTAAGTTTTTTCATGCTCTTACCAATCCGACGGAGGAACCTTTACATTTACCAGCATCTATATCATTATCAATGACAAACAAAATTTTGGATCCACAACAAAATCTAGAAAGTATTATACTAATTTGGTATGATTCGAATATTGATAAAACTAATGATACGAAAGAGACGATGAATGTATTACGAGAAATCAATAATTGTGTTGTGTTTCATATTGATCTACAAATTTGTATTAATTATATTAAATCAATTAAAAATGAAAAAATATTTCTTATTACATCGGGACAAGATGCTACAATCATTTTAAAAGAAGTTAATTCATTGATACAAGTTGATTCAGTTTTTATTTTTTGTTTTAAACCTGAAAAATATCAACATCTGTTACAAAAATTTACCAAACTTATTGGAATTTATTCCAAACGTCATGACTTAATAAATTCTCTTAAAGAAAATATTATTCTCGTCGAAAAACACTTACAAACATTCAATTTTTATAATCAATATAAAGAAAAATCCATAAGAAATTTATCAAAAGAATCAGCTGAATTTCTATGGTTTCAAATGTTTAAAGATGTTATTTTACGATTACCGAGAGATAATCGCTCGAAACAACAAATGATTGAATTTTGTCAACATTATTATCGTGGAAATCAAAAAGAATTAAAATTGATTGATGAATTTAAAATGAACTATCAATCGAATATGGCTATTAAATGGTATACGAAAGAGACATTCCTATATAAAATTATAAATAAATCATTGAGAACTGAAGATATTGAACAACTACATATATTTCGATTTTTTATTGTTGATCTATCATTTAATCTTGTTGTTGAATATCGAAAATTGAAAGATAAAGGTGAAAAAATTGTTATGCTTTATCGTGGACAAAAAATGGAAGAAGAAGAACTCAAAAATCTAAAACAAAATGAACATAATTTAATTTCAACAAATGGTTTTCTATCAACAAGTCGTTCAAAACAACTTGCAATTAAATTTGCTACAAAATCGACAA
The DNA here is from genome assembly GCA_905250125.1 of Rotaria sordida. Lineage (NCBI taxonomy): Eukaryota > Metazoa > Rotifera > Eurotatoria > Philodinida > Philodinidae > Rotaria > Rotaria sordida. Next base: position 2,776 of record CAJNOL010002011.1, on the reverse strand, counting down.
CACGTACAAATGTTTTTCCAGTTCTATATGAAATTGAATGTAATATTCAAAAAACTGAATCAATTATTTTTGCTGATATTGCACAATTTAGTGATTATGCAGATGAATTAGAAGTTTTATTCGATCTTGGATCAACATTTGAAATAATTTCCATCAATGAAGATAAACATTTAAATCTATGGTTAATTAAATTGAAAGCTAGTGATAAAGGATCAAAAATAGCTAAAGAATATGTTGAACTAAATAGAAAAGAGGAAGAAGAAACTAGTATTGAATTAATATTTGGTAAATTACTAATTGATATGGGACAATATGATCAATCATTAAAATATTTTCAAAGTTTATTATTAAATAATGATCCTGTACAAAATCAAGATATTGCAAGAATTAATAATCTAATTGGATCTGCATATCATAGTAAAGGTGATCTTGAGAAAGCACTTGAATATTATGAACATGCCTATGATTTAATGATCAATGTTAAACCAAAACGATTGAAAGATTCAGCGAGACCATTAACAAATATAGGTCTTGTCTATCATCAAAAAGGTCAATATGATCGTGCACTTAAATTATATTTGAAAGCTATGGAAATATTTGAAACATGTTATGGAAAAGAACATTTAAAAACAGCAAAAACACTTACAAATATTGGTAGTATATATACAGAAATTGGAGAATATCAACGTGCATTACAATATTATGAAAATGTACTAAAAATTCAACAACGATTCTTACCATTATATCATATTGATATTGCTATGACATGGAACAATATTGCAGTAGTATATGAAAAATTGAATAATCTCGATCGTGCATTGAAATATTATCAAGAATCATTAAATATGAAACAAAAATTACTTCCACCTGATCATCAAGACATCATTTCGACAAGAAATAATATTGCAAACATAAATGATAGAATGCATCAACTTCAAATTACAACCCCTGTCACAACTATGCCGAAATTCGGAGTTCGAAATAAACTTCAAGATTCACTGTCGACTGCTGCCATTGACAGTAGTGAACTTGAGTATCGCTATCCAATGACAGACTTTGAAAGTCCTAAGCTTGACTACCCAATAGAGGGTTCGAACAGACCTAAACTTGACTACCCAAAAAGTTCCTGTCTGCCTCCAAAGCTTAGAAATGAAAGCAACACAGACAGTTCGAATATACCAAAGCATGCACATCCTAAGTATAATGCAATGTCGACTAGTTCTTCCAGTTCGATGGAAGACAAATAAGGCTGAGAATGGGTATGAAGATGAAAGAGAATCATATCAATATGGCTAATTGTAACTATATTTCTTTTTTCGGTATAATTGTGCATATTTAATCGAATAAATAAATAATAATATTTATCTGATATGTTATAGTTTCATTCAAAAATTTTAAAGACTCATAAGCAAGGATGTAAATATTGCAAAATATATTATAATCATCGAAGGATTATTTCTAGATGTGACTGTCAAATAAATACCCACACGGATATTTTTTTTTTACTTTGTAGACTGAAAACAGTCCACATATGATAAGAGTAAATCAAACAAATAACATTTCAATCAGATTTTGTTTTATTTATGTAAAATAAATCATTAGATAAGATCTGTCTGATCGAATCGAATCGTATTATTATCATTGAAAACGATCTTTAACAATGCATTCTATGTTCAAACGACTATATTCGAAGATTTCTGTATAAACATATTGGCGCAACATATACATAGTTAAATGAACATGGGATATTTTGTATCAAAAGTTTTCATAAACAAATGAAAACATATCATTCATTAGTCAATCTTTGATTCTTAAAAATACAGATATTTTGATAAAGTGCATCCCTCCCTGTCATTCTTAACTCCTTAAATGTAAATTTTTATCTGCGTAAAAATCAAAAATGCACTATTTAGAATATCATTTACAAACGTATTTTGAGGAAGATTTTAAAATTGATCCTCGTCATTGAAACAGGAGAAAAAGGCAAAATATCAATTGAGAATTTTATATTCATTATTTTCTCAGTTCTATAAAAAAAAAATGTTTATTAATTATCTTAGGTTGATACTATTTATGTGTAAATACAATATAAAAAATTTACAGATAAAGATAAACATGAAAGAAAATTGCATTGAGATTATTGCACAATAAGAACAAAAAAAAATTGATTCATATTTCACCTATTTTACTTGATGATATATTTTTTGGTATATCTTTTATATATATTTGAAAACGTGTTAAAGCCAAGGGGGAAAAAGCAAGACTTCGTACTTCACGTACTTCACCGTACTTCACTTGTACTTCACTTGTACTTCAGCTGTACTTCACTATACTTCACGCGTACTTCACTCGTAGGGGTACCCTAGGTCCTCAAGTCCTACTTTTGAAAAAAATTTTTTTTTCGAAAATTTTTTTTTTATACGAAAATAGACTTTTTTCGAAAAAAAAATTTTTTTTGAACAAAATTTTGGGTGTTCCCAAAAAAATTTTTTTTTTCTCAAAAAGTCTATTTCTGTATAAAAAAAAATTTTTCGAAAGAAAAATTTTTTTCAAAAGTAGGACTTGAGGACCTAAGGGTACCCCTCAAGGGGGAAAAAGCGAGACTTCATACTTCACGTACTTCACCGTACTTCACTCGTACTTCACTGTACTTCAATCGTACTTCACTGTACTTCAATCGTACTTCAAATTGTTTTTGAAGTAGATGAAGTCTTGCTTTTTCCCCCTTGGTTAAAGCTCGAGATGATTTTCTATCAAAATTAATATTTCCACCAAA
>CAJNOL010002010.1:0-48943 GCA_905250125.1 Rotaria sordida | reverse complement strand
ATTTTTGACACTTCGAATCAGTTTTCAGGGATGTTCTTCCGATAAGAAAGCGAAAAAACTGTTTTTGACGCAGAAAACTCATTTTTAATGGACTCAATCAAGAAATGAACTATTTGAATCTATTTTATCGGCATTTTTTTGTATGAAGAAGTATTTGTTGGTATAAGAATCCGAAGTATGGTATGTATGTCAAAGTCTGGTCTGACATTATATTTACCATTTGTTGAGCCGATGAGTCAGAGAAGCTATTCAAAAATTTTAGTTTCGAAATTAAAACTCGAGAAAAATGCATTTTATAACCACCATGATTAAAACCGATCAGAAACTGAATAATACGATTTAAACTAGACTAAAATCAGATCTTTTTTTTTATATTGCTTGTCTAGTTTCTTGTCAGTCAGTTCTCTACCGACATTTTCTATCTTTTCCATTTTAAAATTTCCCAAAAACCAAGAAGATTTTTAAAAAAGTCATCAAAAACGTTGAGGGTGTCGTCTGTGTGTGGGTGTAGTATGAATGCAGATCTTCTCTTCATTCAGATCTACCCACACTCTATAGAAATTTTAGGGGTTGCTCCTGGCACCATTTTTCTGTCCATTGTGAGGGAGGAGGTCCCTATTTTTTACTTTTATACTTCAACACTCCTTTTGAATCATGTTTCATAAAAAACTCAATTTTATCCTGACATACAATGAAAATCAATTCCTACTCTCATTTCATATCTTGTACTCTATTTCACTTCATAAAACTAAATATATTATTAAATTGGAAGATATTTCATAACATCCATTAAACAAACAATATTAATGATATGTCTAAAAAAACGAATATACTATGTCTCGAAAGAAATAATATATTTCCTTTCGATGGAAAATAGTCTATGTACACAAGTTCTTATATTCAGTTACAAATAGAAAATCGAACTATGTTTAATCTTTTTTATATTTTTTTAAACTAACACTCACAAAAATTAAATCTTGAGTAAGCTTTATTTAAGAAAAGATACCTCTTGACATATCAGTCAATTACTTGAGAAAAGCTCTAAATTGAAGAACAGAAAATCATTCGATGTTTAGTGTAATGGTTTTATTAGTCACATTATTGATGTTATACAATGAATTCATCGTTTCTTCTATTGCAATTCACATTGTCTATCAAAGCGATTCATTCGAATGTAGATCATAAAGATCAATTTTGAATTTCTTGAAGATTGTTTATGTTCAACAGAACTGACATACAACTTCAACAATAATCAAGATAAACTCACAGCAACAAAGCATTTTTTTAATCTTCACAGATATTTTTCTGGTGTAATCAAAATTTTCTTTGTTGATATGTAGAAAAATTCGGATGTTGTGACTTAATATAGATTTATTTTATTGATAGTGTTAGAAGAAACAAAGGTGTTCTTTTTTTTTAAATTAAATTATAATAATCGAAATGTTGCTGCAATCATCAAATGATCTGAAGGATGTGTCTCATCGGGATAAGATTCACCAGTAGGATGATCTGGTAATTCTAATACTTTTTCCACCAAGAGATGACCATTAAAGAATATGTAATCAAGTGTAGCACAAAAGTTTGGTGAATGTGGTGTATAAGAAAAATCTGTATAAACAGGTTCCGTTCCGTTCTTCTCTTGATAGGCACTCTTCAGTACTTGTTCACTATTTGGTTGATAAGAGATTTCATAATTGCTGGATTCTGGAAAATTACGATGCATATAACCTTTTTTTGTTAAAGCTTGATAACAGGCACTCGACGGTTGAATATTAAAATCACCTGCTAGAATAAAATCTTGACCAGCTGATAATTGAAACATCAAATCTTTTACCACCGACGAATGTATTGCCATAACTTGGGGTTCTTTATAAAGGCAAGGCATGTGGTACGTACCAATATACAATGGTTTACTATCAATCACGACTTGTAAACAAATAAGAATATTGGATCTATTCATAGCAGTTTGCCAAGGATCCGATACCGGATCTATGAATTTGCTCATGAGAGACTGGTAGAGATCCCATCCCCATGTTAAAATATTTCCTTTTTTTTCACGATATTTACTGATCGATCGTATATGATCTCCAATTTTGATCATCGAAATAGAATTGAGTTGCATCGAAAATGGAATTGCCATGCCATCACCCATATAATCCTTGCGTCGTTCACCATAAAGGTTATAAAAGAAACTGTAATTTAATCGACGAAAAAATAATTCAAGTTTTAGTAACCAAGAAAGAGATAGTTCTTGAAGACAAATTACTGTATCTTCATGATTGGTAATCTCTTGTTCTAACTCGGATTGAATTAAATTCCATCGATAGTCAGTTTCAAGAAATTGAGTTTGGCATTTACAGTAATGTTCTGGTCGATTAGCTAATATTGGCACTAACAAATTATACGATACCACACGAACAGTCATAATAGTGTAGTAAAGGTATCTTTGTATTGTAGAACGAATAAAAATCATAAATATGACATAGAAGAGTATGGGTTATATAGGAATGAGAGAAACAGAATGTGCACATTATCTGATGACGAAGAGCAAAAAACGGGCATTCGATGAAAAAGGTATGACGCACGAACTATATAAAATAATACCCGTATACAATGACCTCCAATGACGAAAGGAAAAGAACAATGTTTCAACGAAAGAGATTGATGATGAAAGAACAAGACAAAAAGGAATATACATACGATGACTCAAGAACGGAACTAAGAATGTACCAAAATATAAGTACTTGTTTTTCTAGCACATACAAGGAACGCTTGTCATGATGACTCACTTGGCCTTCGATTGAATCCGATCTAAACGTAACCTATCACTTCTTGTAGAATTCTGTTTTGAAAACTATTATATCCACTAAAAAATATGCCTAAGAAAATTATGATTATTTTTGATTACCTGTGTATAAATCTCATTTTTTCTATAAACATTCTACTTCTTGTAGGAAAGTTCGATTGAAATTTGTAAATCGATTGAAAAAATAATCTGCTTCACTCATTATTATTGATTATCTCAGTAGTAATCCAATTTTCCATCGGCAACCGATTTGAATCGTTTTAATCGATCAAAATTTCAATCGGTAAAAATCAAATTCATAAATTTTCAACCGATTACTAACGATTATTGCAATTATAATCAGATTTTCATGAAAATTCAATTTTAATCTTATCAGTCGGTTATAAATGGATTGGTAAATATCAATAAGGTATATGCATAAGCAAATTATTTGGACAAATACGAGGGATATGTGTGCGTGTTGGTTTCTAGTACGCATGAGTGAGGTATCGATGATCTGCACTAACAGCCTCACAATCTCGGACTCGAGCCTGGTCAACAAGAAGTATTCAGACTCGAATTAGCTGGGTTTGGATTCGAGAACAATTTGATGAGCTCTAAGATGGAATGATTTGTACTTAGATGAGAAATCAAATGGACATATTAGTTATCGATATACCTTATAGTGCAAGCAAGTTTAGACTGTCTGTTTCTTCTTTAGTGTTTATTTACACTATGCATTATAGAAAGCAAGTCTTCAGAATGATAAATATAGACTATAAATGATTCCAATAGTGGATAATTAATTCTACTCTTATTTTTGTTATATTACAGAAATAAACTATATCTTAAAAGTTTAATCGACTTTTGATGTAATGGCACCATTTCAATTTGAAACACTTTTATAATCAATTAATAATAACAGATTAAAATTGATAAACAGGTAATAAGAGATTGAACTCAGTTAACACGTATCATAGAATTAGAAAAGATAATTACTATGTAAAAAAGACGGAAAAAATCTTATTTTAATTGATTTTTTCCATCTTTTTCTTTACATGAGAAAGGTCTCTATCTATTTTTATTTCATCTTGTCGTTTGGGAACCAGTACAACAGTATATAAAAAAATCAATCGAGGTTGGATTGAAGCCAAATATATGAGGATTTACACTATGACTATTGTGAAACAAAATCTAAATTATAATTGGTACGAATTGAATTTCTTTATCGATTAAAATTCTTCTAATGGACTATAATCGATTTCAATCCTGAAAATTTTTCACTGGATTACCTCAAAACTTGCAGTGAACTGAATAACTGCACTCATATTCTTTGCTCAAATTATCGAGATAAAAATGGGTCATACTTCAATATGAAAGCTTTCATTTGTTTTAACAACAATCATTGCAAGACGAATGCACGATGCAATGGAAAATCGGATTATTCCAATGGAGAAGACGAGTATTGATATCCGTCGGCTTCTCTCATAAATCAAAATCAATATTGTTTTGACAAAACTCATGTCTTACTGCGACAGCTTGAATCTCTTTTCCTGATATGATATCCGCCTGATCATATGGTAGATTCCAATCAATAACAGATATCAAAATCAATCAATCATGTACGAAACAATCCATTTTTCAAAGACCATTCATATTGGTGTAATCGGGAAGTCGCTGTTCTTCAAATGGATGAAACTCAATGTCTATGTCTGCCTATTTATTATGGTCGTTGGTGTGAATTCTTCAATGATCAAATCAGTATTATTGCATATCTCGAGAAAAAAACTTTTCTAACGATAATATCGAACATCACACTCAAAATCGAAGCAAATTTTCTTTTCAATAAGAAAATTATTGATCATCATGAATGTCATGTTGTTCCAGCATTAGAAAGAGGCAAGGTTATAACACATAAAGGGTGTGGGTGTGGATGCGAGTGTGGATGTTCTTTACTTACACTACACCCACATCCACATCCACACCCTCAAGAAAGTTTAGCCACTTACTAGTGCGCTTCTAAATAGCTCGTACAAAGAAATAAATGCAATAGAAAGGGTATGGGTGTGAGAGTGGATGTGGGTGTCGTGTAAGTAAAGAACATCCACAGCCACACCTACACCCACACCTACACCTACACCCACACCTACACCTACACCCACACCCACTCCAAACTCAATAAATTCTTATTTTGTTTTCCTTTTGAACAGACCTCAAGACGTGACAAAGTTAATAATTAACAACTGGTTTAAGTCGAATAAGAAATAGCTTCATAAGTGCCTGATATCCCGATCATCGTATTCACCCTATGAACGTTTTTTTAATGGGAGCAAAGCGTTTGATAGAAATTGAAATTCGTATTGGAAAAGTGAAAAATGTTATTTATTCAATTTATAAGAAGGCGCATATGCCATATTTGTATACGCAATTTTTTTTCGCGTAGAAAACGCAGCCTTACTCATTGCATACGTTGACACAGTTCAGTGAACAGGAATATTACATTTGAAGTGTGTTTGTCAAATGATGAATGTATTTTTTTTTTTGGCTTTTTTTGTAGCAAATAATTAGTCAAATATATTGACACGAAAGTAGAAATGTTTACTTCGTTATCGAATCTACTAAGAAATAATAATGCAAAATGAATAACGGATTCATGAAGCATGCGCTCAGGTTTTCTGTTGCATTCATTTCTTTGTACGAACTATAAGAAGCGCACTAGTAAGTGACTAAACTTTCTTGAGGGTGTAGGTGTGGGCGTTGTGTAAGTAAAGACATCCACACCCACACCCTCGCGTAGCAAATGCAGCCTTACTCATTGCATACGTTGACACAGTTCAGTGAACAGGAATATTACATTTGAAGTGTGTTTATCAAATGATGAATGTATTTTTTTTTGGCTTTTTTTATAGCAAATAATTAGTCAAATATATTGACACAAAAGTAGAAATGTTTACTTCGTCATCAAATCTACTAGGAAATAATAATGCAAAATGAATAACGAATTCATGAAGCATGCGCTCAGTTTTTCTATTGCATTCATTTCTTTGTACGAACTATAGAAAGCGCACTGGTAAGTGACTAAACTTCATAATTTTACAGGACGAGTGATGATAATTTTTATAATATGGCGGTTTCTTCTTAAATAGAAGAGCTCTAGAAACTAAGAGGTTGTATAAAAGTAATATCCCAGGTAACTAAAGTCGGCAATGAATTCGGTGAGATCCGATCAGGTGGCGTAATCTAGATTACGAAATCACGAATGAGTTTGGCTGTCGAGACTAGTGAATTTTCGACAATGTTCCACTCGCGAAATCGAGATATGCTTCGATAAGATTTCTATAGGATCCTGCCAACTTTTTGCATCCAGAATCAATCGTGTTTGTTTTGAATAAGGATCAAGTACTTTTCAACTCATATTTCAGAACAAAGGTTTTTTATAACTGGAAGTATCATTCACAAAATAAAAAACAAGTTATTCGGACTGCTCAGCTCAGCAGTGCCATAAAACAGGAAATCGGAGATGCCACATTTGATAGAGAGACGCATCTACCGGCTGGGTCCTTGGCTAAAAATGGAAAAATCAGGAAATACGGCATCTCCAATATCCTCGATATTTTGGGAATCCGGAAAAATGCGCACGACGAAAGTTCACAGGGTGATTTCAAACGATTTTGAGGACGCAGATAAAGATGCAAAGTGACGATGTGGGCGGCGCTGTGATGTGAGAGTAAGGACGAGTATGAGAATGAGGATGCGGGTGCGCGTGGTCTTTCAGAATCGGATTTCTTACTTCGTGCGCATCATTCGTAGACCCGATATCCTTGATATGTGACACGGTTCGTTCAGTTTTTGTCAAAGATCGTCGTTAACAGTTTATTAGATCGAAAGCTATAACGGATCTTGTCGACTACTACGAATTTTCGATTCATATAAGAGAGAATCTCTTACAGCATTCGCGATTGTTTTAAAAAATGGAAGTAATCAAAAACTCAACAGAAAGTTTGGACATTTTGGCAGTGTTCATATGGCTTCCTGAGTGAAACTCAATAAATAATACTGAATTCAATTACTTTTTGCGAGATTCTGTTGATAGAACGTGTTTTTATTGGACTTTCTTCCAGAGAAATAACTAATAGTACTTAAAACCATGTTTTATCCCGAACGTAACATGAGGGTTTTAAGAGGTTTGGCAAAAAGTATTCGAATTTTTGCAGAAGGACTATCATATTTTCGTTTTTTGGTGAAGAAATGACCTTTCCTTCCAATTTATCTAATCGGAAAGCATGATTCTTTCTGTCCAAGTATTGGTTTGAGCAATACTCTATTTTGTCCATACAATAGCAAAGAAGGATCCTACTCAAGTCTATTTGAATAGAAGCTTTTTCGTCTCAACTCTCTAAAGTTTAGCAAGAATATTCTCTCCTATTGTAAATACCAAATATAGTATTCTTTGGATTGATCGCAAACTTATCTGACGTTCTATTTTATATGGCCGAAATCCATATCGACACTAGTTCTATCTCTAGCCGAAATAATCCTTTGTGTTAACCTAACAAATTTGACTAGTTAAGAGCTTATTCTATCAGCCGATCAAATTGCATCATAGTGTTTTCTTTACTATAAGTACCTAAAATAGTGTTGTTCGGGCCATACATAAGAAGATCCCTGATGGCCTTCTAATTAGCCATGAAAACACTTGGCTTTGGTCTTAAAATAGTGGAGAATAACTAATTTGAAGTATCTTCGGCTGACACCAAAAACAGATCGAAGCCTATTAGATCTAAATATGATTCTAATACAGTATCGTACAGAAAAATATAGTATTATTCGTGCCGTTCAGAGATCTTCTGTCTAATAACCCAAAGAATATCATGTTTAGTCTTTCCAATAGCAAATAATAAGTGTTTTCAGCCTAACTGACTATAAGTTGCTTCTGTCAGCCAATTAACTTATAAAAGCATAAGTATCAAGGGAAAAACAGCTGTTCTTTCTGGATTTTAAATCCTAAAAAAATCCCAAATTTCAAGAGCGTTGTTTTATTATGAATGACATCATTTCAAGTTGAAACTCTTCTTATATATAGGTCTTGTGATCCATAAAAGATCCTAAAAGTTACAATGCGAACAGATGTTTCCTTCTAGAAATATTGAATTTTCAAAAAAACTCGATTCTGATAGTACTGTGGAATATTAGTATTTCTTGCAAGTTCATTATCTTGAGAAGAAAACATCTGTTTGCGCTGAACTTTTAGAGTCTTCTAAGAACTACGAAATTTGTATATGAAGAAAAATTCGGACGAAAATTTCATCATTCACGATCTGGATTTTGTAATTTTCAAATTTCAAAATCCATAAAAATCTCAAAAAATCTCAAAATCCTAAATCCACCATTTCCTCCTTGATAAATGTGGTTATTCAGGCTATATGAATAAGCATCTTGGTTAATCTCTAAATGGTCGGAACAACTTTATGTTTTATCCTTACAATGGAGAAGAAAACTTTCGTTACAATCTGACTGACTAAAAAAAACAGCTTCTCAGCTCATCAGATTTTAGCCCAGTTTTTTCTACAATTGTACGAACGAAACACTCTTATTAAGGTTAATCGAGACTAATCAGAAGTTCATTATTATATAGTCCGATCAAAAGCGTGCAAACAGTCTGAATATTAATTGATTGGGTCGACTAACGTAATTTTTCTAACTGGTTTGTCGAGTTCTTATTGATTGATTGATTCACAGAAGTGAACTCGATGCGATGGATCACACGAAGAGAAGTATTTGAGGTGTGGATAATTCTTTTCGAAACTAGACGTTTGTGGACATTCGTGTAGGAATCATATTTTTCTTAATATTAATGTATCTGATCTGGAAGATACGGCAATATAGCGGAATGTTCTACAGAAGTATACGAGAATAAATAATTGCTTCGTTTTTTAATCTGCATGCATGTGAGTTTAGTTGGTACAGTTTTGTTTTAGCCTTTGTTCAATACCTACAGAATGCAGCTATGTTTTGATGGCATTATAATACAGCATTCAATCGTGTTAGCTACGCTGGGATCTTGTCGGTTTCCGGCAGTAGAATCCAATCGGCTTCCTGATACTAGCGAGTAGTGTCCGACATGGATGAATTTTTTGTGACCTTACCTGAGCTGAACATAACTAGATTCAATCCGAGCCGAGAAGAGCTGCTGAACTCTTGACATTAAAACTTATGTCTTCTAGGTTTCTTTATCGATTAGTGGAAACCACGGCTCACTAGCTAGTTGTTCTTTAGTTCAGGGGCGGATCCAGGGGAAGTGTGAGGGAGGGTGCGGCCGTATCCCCCTTTGAAACTGATTTCATGTTTGTTTTTTGTGATTTTTACTCAAAACTTTATATTTTGATCATATCTGCCCCCTTCTTTGCTATACCGCACTTTCCCTTCAAAAACTTCTGGATCTGCCACTGCTTCAGTTATTCATATTTTTCTCAAACCTCTTCAATTCTGACATTCAAAATAATATATTCGCAATATCATCAATTTTCCCAACTTTTCTAGTGAAAAATACGGGTTTCATGAAAGCTGATTTCTGGTCATTTGAAAGATGTGTGGATATATGCTGTTATGCTTCTCATACAGAATATAGTAGTATATTTGTTGAAGAAGTCATAAAGTACGAGCATATGTTTGACTCAAGTACATGCAAAACTTCAAACTGGCCCAGATCCTGAAGAATTTGATACTCTCTCTTTTCTGCTCTTTTTCTTTTTTTTCAAAATCTATCGTCTCTTCATTAATACATTCATCGACATTAACAGTACAGATCGAGAGGCATTGAACATATGCGGAGTTGTAGAACATTCGTGTTCATTTGTAGTCTTTTCAGATGTATCTTGGCTGGATTGATTATGGAGTTCTCCTTCTACTCTTGTGTAAGTGTATAGATAAGCAATATTCATTAATACTTATCTCTCAATGTGGACTATTTAGGCTTATCGGCTAGCATTGGGCTCTATCATGGCTGTATTCGTTCGCGACAACTCACTACAAAGGAGTTTCTTATTGCTGATGGTCGAATCGGGGTGAAAAGCTTCTTTTGTTATGAAATTATAAAATATTTCTAATACTAATCCTGTAGATTCTACCTACTGCCATGAGTCTATTGGCAAGTATTACGTCTGCGGCGACTCTGCTTGGAGCACCTGTAGAAGTCTATGCATATGGAACGATGTATCTATATTATAGTAAGTATCATACCTTCACATGGAATGACCTGGGACAAGAAAACCGTTTCGTGAAACAAACTAGTTGGTTTCATATTATCTCAGAGGATGAGATTCTTAAAATGAACTTTCGTCCCATGACACAATTCGTCTAGTGAAAAGAATTTTGTAAAGCTTGAACCGATGTGTGACTCTCTTATTCAATTATTCCAGTTTCTCTCTATCTTCATGTTTAGATCAGCTTATCTGACATTTTTTTGTACTAGTCACATAATCATATGACTTTCATCAAAAATCAAGTTGAGGATCTAGGATATCAGGATCCTAGCGAACCACAACGAATACAATAATGAATTTATCAGAATCCATTAAGATCTATTTCAATTTACCGGTCTTCGACAAAACCTACGTTCTGCTTCTCTCTTAAAGAATTTCAAGTGCATGCCTCTAAACAGTACAACGCAACAACGTTCCCTCTTCCGTGCACTTTTATCGATGAATTCTCAGAGTTACAGCATGTTTCTTAGTTTTTCAGATTATTCAGTATTACGAAAGATTGTCTCATACTATGATACAACTCAGTAGATTTTTTAGATTTTGTGGACTGTATTGAAATCTATATCACACATCCTAAGCGAGAAAACCTGTTTTGAATATCTTCCTTTAAATGATCCCCCTAATAACGTCAAAAGTAAAAATATATAAAAAATAAATATTGAAAAATAAGAATATCGAAGTACACATACCGAATAGTAGCGTCCACCGCCATCTTCATTCGCACTCTCACTCCCATCCTCATCCTCACCTTTACTTTCATCCTCCTTATAAAACAGTTTTTTCTGCATATGTGAACTCTTCAAATGAAATAAGTACAATGAACTTTCTGTCTTGTACTAAAAAATTATGTCTATATTTTCTATCTTTTTACATTTCAACATTACATACTTCGAGATTTTTATGTTCTACATTTTTACCTTTCGATTTTTTTATCTTTTGACATTATAATCGTTCGATATTTTTATCTTTCGGTATTTTTTAGTTCATTTTTTCGACATTTTTATTCGATCATATAAGGGTTAATTCTCGGAATGTGTTCGTGGGCCGGTGTATAATATGTTTGTAGAGTCTTACTCATTTTTCTCACAAGTGTTCACATACGTTTATGTTCTATCCGTCTCGACCTGACATGAGGCTAGTATCGTTTTATCATCTTATTCTAGTACGGCGTCTCCGATCTAAAACGTCAAGCGTGCTATGTAATCAGCTACTAACAATTTCACAGAGTTTCACACTGTTCACTTTAAGAATCCTTTTGAAGATAAGATCTAATTTTTGAGCTTGTTCTACTTGAAAACTGTCTATTCAAAAAGAGATGTGTCAAGATATCGAAAGTCATAAATTTTCGGATTTGAAATTTTTCTCTGTCTATTTTTTCAAATGATAGTAACTCTTACTTTTTACGGCATCTATTTCTCTTATCAAATCTTCGAACGTGTCTCTCAACTGAGACCCGATGATATACTGTCTTCTTAGTGAATTTGAAAACTTTACGATACTATTTGTGCACTTACTATCATATCTGTTTTTTGTAGTTATCGGATGGCTTATCGGAACCTACATTACGGTGTACTTGTTTATACCAAAGTTTCGTCAGATCGGACATGTCAGTATATATGCGGTACGTGCAGTTGTCTTTTTTGAAGTGCTGAATATTCTTTGTATTTGGATAGTATCTCGAACAACGTTTCTCATTGTCAGTTCGTATTATTGTAACCATAGTTTTTTCTTTAATCTATGTAAGTAACAGCTTCAGTATATAATGACAATTACAATAGTATGTTAAGACCATCTTTATGGCTGTTATTCTATATGGACCTAGTTCAGCATTAAGTCAAGTTACTGGACTGCATACTTGGCTGACTATCGGATCCTGTGGATTGATTTGCACATTATATACAAGCATTGTAAGTTAGTAATTTCTTAACTATTGGTGTTGAGCATAAATGATATATAGGGCGGAATGAAAGCCGTGATTTGGACAGATGTTTCACAATCTATTTTGATGTTTCTTGGTATGATTTTGTCAATTATCTTCGGTATGGCTAAGAATTCTACTTTCACAGCATATAAGTTTGTGATTTTAAAGGTTGCATCGATGCTGGTGGCATAGCGAAAGTTTTTCAAACAGCTATGGCTGGTGATCGCATAAACTTTTTCATGTATGTTAACAGGAAAAAAATATTCGAGAGTTTTATTCAACCGTGCTTAGTGTCACTATACATCCATCTGTTCGCTATACGGTGTGGAGCGTCTTGGTCGGAGGTAGTATTTATTCTGTGGCAATATGTGCATGTCTTCAGACTCAAGCACAAAGATTCATGTGCGTCAAAAGTACAAAGGCTGCACAAAGGTATCTACAATTCATATAGTAATTGGAGATTGATAGTATTGAAGATTTCGTTTAAGAGTTGCTTGGATCAATTATGCCTTGTTCGTAACTATGCTTATTCTATGTGCTGGCGTTGGATTCGTCCTCTATGCTACGTATAGTCACTGTGACCCTCTTCGAGCTAATCTTATTTCGAAACCGGATCAAGTAAGGATTTTACAAAGCTTGTCAAAAATGTTAACAACTCAGTGTTTGATTTGCAGTTGTATCCTCTGTTTGTTATTCAAACATTTGGACGATTTCCAGGCTTGACTGGTCTTTTTGTTGCAAGTATTTTGAGTGCATCGTTAAGCACAATATCGAGTGGTATAAACAGTATGGCAACAGTCATCTTGGAAGATATCTATAAGCGAATTTCCACTGGATCCATCATATCTGATAAGCGACAAGTGATTGTTTCCAAAGTTTTGTGTGAGTTGAATCCTATCTTTTCATGCTTAACTACAAATATTTCTTTCATAGCGGTTCTCATCGGCTTTTTCATTACGCTTCTGGCTTATTTTATATCATATCTCGGAAACAACATCATTGTGGTAACTAATCTATAGTTTTCTTGACTCTTTTATACTTAGCTCGTGTACACATAGATTGTTTTTCAAATTGCCGGCTCATTTGTACCACCCATTCTCGGTGTATTTCTCCTTGGATTTTTTGCACCACGAGTCAAGAGTCAAGTAAGCTCATTTTCATCTCGATTTAAATATGGCATTGGCGTATTCAGAGTATTGTTGTCGCGTTTCTTCTCTGTTTGGCATTTCAAACATGGGTGATGATTGGAGCAACCCTGACAGCGAAACAACACATAGGGCAAGATGGACGACTGACAATATCTGTTGATAAATGTTCACCAGCGATCAATTTTACTCTACCAAATTTGGCAAACCAGAAGTATTGATACTGAGCTGAAATAAAGTATATATTAATATAAATTATTTAGAACAAATCCTTTCCTGCCGCTTTACTCAGTTTCTTATTTATGGTATAATTTTAATGGTCTCTTGCTCGTCATCATTCTTGGTCTCCTCAGCAGTGTTGTTTTTGGTAGGCTTCTTATAAGAAATGTAATTTTTTTGCTTTTATATTTTAATTTTCGATACAGGTTCAAATGATCCGAAATCAATCGATTCCTCATTGTTAGCTTCCTGGAAGGATTTCTTAGGCTGCTGCTCGTCAAACAATGTATGTCACTCTCTATTCGCTTGACTTAACTTCTTATTTTTTTAGATTGCAGATAGATCGATGACGAAGAAAAATACAGATATTGTATTGGAAAATTATGCGATCGAAGAAGAACGCATGCTTTAGAACTGATTGCAGAGAAAATGCAAGTCAAAAACCATAGTCAAGAATGTGCATGCTAAAATATTAGCGAATCATCAAACAGTATAAAAAACAACACAAGAAATAAAAATAAAATGAATTGAATTAAAACTAGTCTTTCTAGTGGAATTTTGAAGCAAGGTCGTAATGGGCAAAAAGAAAAGAAATAAATACTTCGGAATATTTAATTCTATATTGAAAGCATTACTTTTGAAATTTAGAATCTCGCGAAGAATCTGGCTTTAAGATAATAGCAACAATTTCTAAAACTCGTTAAAGATAAGGAGAACAGTTCCTCTAGCTTAAGGAATGAAATATCCATTCATATAACAATCATGTAGGATCGTACTTGCAAACGTATAGATAACTGACCTACCCTAATTATGATGGTCTGTAGTGAACCCCAAGTGAGCCTGGAAGTTGACAGGATCCACGTTTTTATCCTCAATTTTTATGACTGAAATATTAGGTCAATAGAGAGACTTTTAAAATTTTTTAACAAGTCAAATACCGATCGTCCATCAAACGGTTGACTTCCTTAGCCAGTCCGCTCAAATCTGAATCGTTTGTCAGGTCGATTTTAACCCTGTCGCAAAACAACTTTTCATCTCATTTGAGCAAGCTTTGTTTTGTACGCGTCAATGCACTTAATATGAATATAAAATTTCTTACAATGGGTTTCTTCGTCTCGATCAATAGTTAAAATCATGCTTCGATTAGTTGAAGAAGAAAATGACCAGGGTGTGGGTGTGAGTATGGCTGTTGCGGATACATGAATCGTAGCCACAATTCATCCACACCCACTTTTCTAACGATAATATCGAACATCACACTCAAAATCAAAGCAAATTTTCTTTTCAATAAGAAAATTATTGATCATCATGAATTTCATGTTGTTCCAGCATTGGAAAGAAACAAGGTCATCACACATAAATTCTATAATCCATATTCTGTTCATTTTGATGTCTTCGTTCTTGAAAAGAACTATAGTACTGAGGGACTTGACTCTTGGCATTATCCAATTTATTTTGACTGTTTACCGACATTTCGTCTGGCAATCATATTGAGATTTCCATCGTGGTTTGGAAATGTAACACTTGATCCGTATTGGCAAAATAGTTGCAATGAAAATTCCATCTGTATACCAATTTTTAACCAAAACAATTCCTATTATTGTTCATGCAAAAGTGATTGTTATGAGATAAATTGTAGTATGTATGAGCGTCTATGTGAGGCTTACTGCGAAGCTAACACACTATGTTAATCTAATTGTTACGATCTACAGATGAAAAAAAAAACAAATCTTATTGTATTTGTTCATTAGATCATTTCAGAGCACGTTGCAATTTAAAATACAATGATTGTGATTCAAATTCATGCTCGAACAATGGGTGTGGGTGTGGTTATGACCGTGATATTTATTAGAATAAGTACCAACACCTGCACCCACACCCTCTAGTTCGAAATCGATTTGATTTGTGCAAAATAAAGTTCTACTGTGTAAAAAATATTGGAATCAAATTTAACGATGAAAATAAAATCAAAATCGATTGAATAGATGCTCATTTATGAATAAACATTTCTTGAAAACATAGTAATAAAAAAATTTACAATTAAATATAATATATAACTCACCATAATAGAAGACCCCCTTCGAATAAACGATACAAAAGACATATTAGAAGACTCCCTGTGAGAAATGACTTTTTAAAATAACTTTGGGCAAATTATAGAGATTTTTTGACTTTTATGTACATACTAATATCTGGATTCAATATGGAGAATATTTTGCTACCGTCGTCTTAGCAATATGTCAGTTCCAATTTAGACATCTGTGAAAAAAGTTAATAAAAAAGAATAGTTAATTAGAAAGTGCGTTTCTTACTAAAGAAAGTGCATTGAACTCACTTTACTACTTCTTTAAGGTATGTTCTTAAGAAAGTTTTTAGATTTTCTCGAGGAAAGATTCGTTTCATAGTTATAGAATCTTATTAACGCCGTACGCATTCAAGCATGCCAGTCATGAAGAGACCTTCTGAAATAAGAACATATCAA
This sequence comes from Rotaria sordida, assembly GCA_905250125.1. Classification (NCBI taxonomy): domain Eukaryota; kingdom Metazoa; phylum Rotifera; class Eurotatoria; order Philodinida; family Philodinidae; genus Rotaria; species Rotaria sordida. The sequence continues at coordinate 33,129 of CAJNOL010002010.1, read as the reverse complement.
GTAAAATCTCGTTGTCTATTATTTATAATCTCGCTTTGCTTATATACTTTCTTCTAAAAATCGGACAAGTTCTTATCACAAAAGAGCGCATTCATACTTCGAAAAGAAACATATCTCCGTAGAAATGCATTGAGTTGTGTCTTGTGAAATAGACTTATATGCATGAGAGCAGATTTTTTTATCGCGAAAATATGCCAATGTATACATTAATGGTCATAAAACACTGCCAACGTGCATTCAACGATTTCCTTCTACGGACTGTTTCTCAGTGAATAATCAGATTCATTCAAATTATTAGCTGTAAACTAACAATTCAAACCGTAGTATATTTCGCTCTAAGAGTATATTGTATCTATACTAGTAAAACCTTAAAATAAACAAGAAAAGTAGTATTTTTATAAATAGAATCTAGCTTTATGATATGTTGTCTGTAATGCATCAAGACACTCCTTACCAAGATTTTTTTTCCCTTATAATATTATCTCTTTTTTCTATAATACGAGCTTCAGTTAAGTAGAATAAATCCGTTTACTAACGATATACTGCGCAATAAAAAATATAAAAATAAGAAACTTTCGTTGACACTATCACAAAACATGACTTTCTTAGAGACATTATAGAAGACTCTCCTTTTAACTTGTGAACGTTAAGACAAAATAGAAGACCCCGGGTCTTCTAATATGTCCATAGCTTTATAATATTAATGGTTGATCAGGAAAAAGTTATAGAGCGGGCGAAAAATCTCTCATCATGCTTAGAGCAAGGACACAAGTACCTTTTTAAGCAGAACTCAACCATTATTTTCTTGAAAATATATCATTTTGATTTTAATTGTATGCTTCTAATTTTAGTATGTTGTTTGAGTGATCATACTGATCAATATTTTATGTGAAAATGACTTGAAAAAATCTTTATTCATGGATAATATGACTTCAAATGCATAATGGGTCATTATGATTCATGTCGATCATTTTATATATTTATATTCTCATTTATTTCACCCAATCATCTCAACGAAATTCTCTCTCTTACGTATTGATTGACACAAAAAATACCTGTACAGAACGAAAGAAACGAAATATTGTTCGAAAATTATACCATGTATTTTGCTGATCGTTCGTGTTCTTTCACTAAAGAAAAACAACATAACTTTTCTGATTTGTACTGATGACATAAAAATAAGCATGACTTTGTAAACACATTGTATAGCAACCATCAGTGCGTGCTTCATATGTCATGCAGCGCTAGATTGAGTCACGGGAAAATTACACAAGAAATATTCCTAGTGACTCTTTCTTCCGTTGTTTTTTTGGTTATAAAAATGAATATTGTCAATAGAATACAATATTTTCATTCAATATCACACATTTGATATCAACATTATTCAAATTGAATTCAAGGTATGTAAATATGACCTAAAAGTTAACTTTGAATAGTTAAAATCGAATAAATCTTTATTTGAAATTTCAAATAATTTTACAAAGATTTTCATCTCAGTCATTATATTAAAATTTTTTCTGTTGTATTCAATGAATAGATATTATGAAAAATAAAATCATTATCAGTCGAGTTTCTTTTTAATTATAGGTTAAGATTTTCATCGATAAAATGGAAGAAAATGAATCCGGATTTCAATCACGAGGACAAATTCTTGATTATTTTCAAGTAAATATATATTATTGCCATCGGTTTCGATCTCACTTTCGCTAATTTTAGGCTGTAACTTATTTCAAATTCGAAGATTCAATTCGATTTCTTAATCAATATCAATGGAACTTAAATGTAAGTTACATCATTATTAACAACTTACAAACTGAAAAAATCAGAGGAGTAAATTCAAATGCATCTAAGATTTTTGAACTCATTTTTATCTTCAAATCAATCTACTCTTCTTTCTTTTTTCAGAAGGCACTACAAAACTTCTATACCAGCAATGGTAAAGTTTTATTTATTTTTTACCTTCTTATATTAACATCTTTTTTTTTTTTGGAAGCAGATCTTACAAATGGTGGTCATCAAACCTTAAGTAGTATCATTATAAGAGAAAAAAATGATGAATATCTTGCTAAAGTCATTGGTGAGTTTGAAAATGGTTCAAGAACTGAAAAAGTAAATATTGTTTGAATGTCTAAAAATAATAAGCGATAGAAATTAAAAAAGAATAAAATCATTTGTCTTTTTAACTTTATTAGGACGTATCCAATCTTGTTGTAATGGGTGAAACTAAACGAATTGCTCTTGTTGCTCATAATAATAAGAAGACAGAATTAATTGAATGTCTTCGACAACATCGTGATATACTTGCTAAACATAAATTGTATGGTACTGGTACAACTGGATCATTAGTAGAAAAAGAACTTCAAATACCCGTAACTAAATTTGAAAGTGGTCCTTTGGGTGGTGATCAACAATTGGGCGCAAAAATTACTGCTCGAGAACTTGATATTCTTATTTTTTTTATTGATCCTTTGGATTCTCATCCTCATAATTCTGATGTACAAGCACTTCTTCGTTTAGCTCAAGTTTATGGTATTATCTGTGCTACAACTGCTTCTACCGTCGATTTTATATTTAGCTCAACAAAGATGAATGAACCTCATGTACGAAAAATACAAATAGCTCAAACTTCAAAACCAAAATAAAAACTCGTTGAATGTTTAGACATTTTATACGGTGATGATGAGAGGAGTATTAGCAATGTGAAGTTCACATATGTTCTTTAGTCGGATAAAACTAATACTAAATATGTAAAATGGAAAATCCATCGCACATTATAGTAGTTTTCCAAGATAAACAATCGACAGAAAAACAATCTGTGTTATTTATTTCTGCATTTCGAATTGAATTTCCTTTTTTTCTCTTGTTTTTTTTACTGGCGCGCTATTTTTTGTTTAAATTGTTGCTGTTCACTCGTTATTATAATGTTTCCTACTTTCTTAATTTAACTGTATTCACATTCTAACCATTGATTCAACTGACGGATGAGGATGTATGTGATCAGAAGACCTACACTCAATGTAGATCAGAGTCACAATCTTGTCTTGATTGCTTAAATACAACAAGAATAATGAGTGTGTGAATGTTAGTCTGCTTCTCACTCACATCTAAACGCCGAAGATCGAGACATCTTGACTGAACGACGTGTGTATTATTGATGATGTGAATATGGCCAACATTCTATTTCAACGCATCGAATCATTTTTATCGAAAACATACAACGATTACCATTTGATCAGATTCAATAAATGTCTTCGATTTTTTTCGCTATGATCCAAGTCAAAAATTCGAACCATATTTCGATAAGACTGTTCAGATAGTTTTTTATTTGAATACAATAGAATTTTGACTTTTTTGTGTAAAGATGATGTTTACACACGTGAAGACGGTTCCGGTGAGGAAAATATGATTGGAAATACGCTCCAAGATGAAAGTACAGAGTGTCCAGAAAGTTTACCTTCCAATAAAGCCGCAATAAATCGTCTCTATTTCAAGCGATTCCTATGACTTTTTCATCGTTGTTTAAGATGTTCTCTGTAGTTTCATTTCACATGATTCCATCGGCGACTATTATTTTAAATGATCAGTATCAACTGCAATGCATGAACCTATGTGTTTTTGAAAACATAGAAAAACAGTCTATAAACTTGATTCCGAGATCATTGTAATATCATCATCAATTCTTATTCTCATATTAAAATCATGTGAAATAAAACTTCAGAAAACATCTTATGAAATGATGAAAAGATCACGTGAGTCACTTGAATCATTGAAGATATCTTGTAAATTTGCACGAATATTGGATTGTTTTAGTCGATGTTTTAATTATACTTTTCAGCGCAGTTGTATGAAAAGATCAAAATTGATTTTCGGCAGAAGTACGAATGAAATATTTGCCGATAAAGAATATGTCCATATGGATAAATATGAACTCGAGCTTGCTTCTGATTCCATTGCTCGAAAGCATTTCAACCGTTTTTTGACTAAATTTTGAAGAATTTCACACTAATACAATGCAATTTCAAGGTCATATATGTTCAAAGCAGTACGCTCCCCTATATGCTCATGTTATTGTTGGGATCCTTTATCAATAAATCAACAAGAATTACATGGACCATTGAGTAAATAAACATTGTTACTATGCCATATATTCGCACGATCGAACAGAAGCATGATGCTTTCTGCGTAGAAAGACAAGAGCGTGGAAGTAGACGTCTGGTTCTGTGCGTTCTTCTCACCGACATCAACTTCCACACCTACATCCTAAAGTTATCTACTCATATTTCTTAGTCTATTTATTAATATAAGATATAGAACAAATATACATGTGTTGTACTAACTAGAAAAGGATTACTCTATTAAGAAAACTATAGTTTTGGTTATGTTTCATGTCTTTTAACTTGACTGTTTTTATGTATATTGTAAATTTCAGGTTCATTTGTTCTGTTGTTTTGCAGGATTTGAAATATGATTTATAATAAATTTATAAAATGGATTTCCTGATTTTAATATTCCTTTAATGCTAGCATGTGTATGTTCATCATCACATGAACGAATTTGTTTTTCAAGTAAAAGAGCTTTTGTTTTTTCATGTCCTGCACCGAAATCTATTACATTATGACCATTGCGTAATGACCAATCAATTGTTGCTAAGAATAAATTTTGATAAACTCTTAATTGTCTTGTATGAACATTATCATGAAGACCGATTGTTTTAAATATAATTTGATTTATAGACGAATGTATAAACAGTAATGCGAAACCAAGTAAATTTTCATTCCAATTTTCTTCAGCAAATATAAATATAATTTGATTATTATTTAATAATTTATTTATTAACATCATTGAAGACATCCATTCATTACTGAATTTATCAGAACCAGTGTATTTGTTTAATGGATATCTTGCATCTGTTTCTAATTTTAATTGTGTTAATTCTTTCATACGCATTTGAATTTCATCAAAATCTACTTTGGATGATGGATATAAATAACGTATTTTACCACCACCTTCTTCAAATTGTTTTTTATATATTCGAAGATTTCTTTTTCTTGCATGTCTACATAGCAAATTGATATATGTATCTAATGAATCAATATTAGATGGAAATATGGCTTTTATTGTCCTAAACCATGGTAATAGAAATTCACGATCATTATTTATAATTATATTTTTACTTTTATCACTTGGTTCCTTAATGTTTAAGATGATTGGTACATTAGGATGTAATTGGAATATATATTTTTGAATAGTATCAATTATTTCATTTGATTCATTTTCATTTACATGTACGTGATAATATATGCCAGAAAATTGATAAAATGGTGGAATCCATATTATACCGATTTGGATACGCCAAAAACTAGGAACAATATGAAACCATTCTAACCATCGAAAAAATATTTGAATTTTATTTGATTTATGATGTTTACTGAAATCAATATCAAATATTTGAATACATGATGTTGCTAGTAAATCACCATTATGATTACGAATTGTAAGTATAATTAAATTTTCTTTTTCTATACATGCAATAGCACCTGATAACCATATAATATATGTTTGAAATTTAGAATCATCATTATTTTTAATTATATCAAGAATATTTGATATATCATGATGTTGTTCAATAGTATACTTGAGATTTGATGATGATATATGTTCGTTAGAAATATTGTATCCTAAAATATATGCATATAAGAATTTGATTTCTTCTCTGCCCACCAGTATATATTATCTTATGGCAACTGTATAAAAATATACTATAAGACACACTTTTGCGACATAGTGCGATAGAAGTACTCCAAGGTATACTGAGGAAATTCTTTCTCCTTTTAATTAATTGTTTTCATTGATTTTTCGATTATTTGCGAAACACAATCGATAATGAATGCTGAAATATATAGTGAGAAAAGTAATGCATTTTTTCAGAAAATAGCAGATATTTAGACATCTTGGGAGCCTCAAACAGACTGCATCAGATATACTGAAAAAGCAAGGTGGAAAGCAAACATTTGGAGGCTTTGAAGTTTTAAAGACTTCTAGATTTTTAGTACTAACATTTTCAATTATTAGATTGTTCTTTCACGATATTCATTGAACTTCAAGATTTTAAATCATTGACGCGCAAATCAAAGTCAATCTATGTTGTCTTGTGTCAAAAATGATTGTGTCGGTCATGTAAAGTTTGATTCTACACAATATATCAAAACCATTGAAATGAAGAAAAGGGTAGTGGATATTATTCACTTCCAGAAATTGACAGTTCTTTACTTTCTTGAAATTAAATTCATGCAATTCACAAAATTGTAGGAAATTCACGAATGCATAATCAATGATACGCCTTCTTATTACACCCAAATTAGCAATGGAAGAGCCGCTAGTACAGTTAGTAGGTTGAGAACACATTTGTATCTCGTGAAAAACTCACTGAAATTGAAAATTGAAAAACTTTCAAGCATTTGCAGAAATTCAAATTCTTGCCTAAAATTCCAAAATTTTTGAACTTTTCGATCAAACTAATTCTACTGACTGCAGGGGATTATCCGAGTTGTCAATTTTCTGACTACTGTATACAATATCGCTCGAAATCGAAAAGTCGATTCGACTTTTGCTTTAGTTTCTAGATCTTCACCTTCATACTCACTCTTCTCATCTTCATCCTGACTCTCATTCCTGAAAATGAATCAAAAGTCAGAGCGACTTTCCAGTTTTTATGAGTGCACACATCTAAGTTCCTCTTATAATACATGGTATCGATGATGATAGTGATAATAATGAAAAACAGAAGACCAAATAATACTTACTATTCTTATCACGTCTGGAAAGACTTTTAATATAAAACCATAAGAAGCAAACAATTGTAAAAAATAGAATAAATAATCCCAATAGCATTATAAATGAGTAAAATAAACTATCTAAAAGATAATAAACTTATACAACAATACAATCTTCAGTATTAAAAATCGAATAAAGTATGAAATACGACTATAATAAAGATAATAAAAACTGAAATGTAATTGAATTGGTGCTATTTAGTAGATAATAAGTTTATGTAATGTACGAGTTTTCTTTATGACAACAATCATTTTTACCGTATACACACCTTTATTTTATGCTTGTTGCCTTCATTGAAGATAAAAAGTCACACTTGCTTACTGTTTATATTTGTCAATATACATGAATTCATGCGCATATAATAAACTAAGCGATAGTATGGAATCAACTTCCAAATTTAAAATTTTCATTATTTAACTAAAACATGCATAACAGTTCAGGAAGTCTTATAATTTAAATGAAGAGTATGAATGTAATTTTAAAATATTTCCTAATTATCGAACTGATTCTTAATGAAGATGAGCAATGAGATTTTAGTATTGGTTGTAGGGTGCATTTTATCAATTCTAGACTAGTGGCGAAACAAGACTTCTCTCGTCATATTAATTTGTTACTCTTTTGATGCCATCAGTTTGACAATCTTATCCGTCAATTATCTTTAAAAAACTAGATTCCTGTGGGTTTTCTTGAGTTATCATGAACTGAGAAATTTTTAGCATTCATTAGAAATAAGCATTTCCATCTTTGCTGCTAAATCAAATAAAATTAGTTGTAATCGACAGTGATCCATCGCCTCTCCAGTTGTCCTATTGGACTCATTTGTCTCGTTGGACAATACTATGATCAAATAAAAGTTATACTGTTCCGAACTGGGATACAATCCAGGACCAGTCCGAGTCGGGAAGCAATTTTTGCAGTTCTTTATCAATTTCAGAATTTGAATCTGGTTATTTAATGTCTTCCTTCACTTTCTACTAGCCTAAATCTAATTTTGGAATTTCCGTATAAAAACAGAAGTAAAGAAATCCACTTTTAAGTACTTTCAATATTAATAAAGTAAGATAAATAAAATTTTCCTACTGTTTTTCACTTTTTCAAGTGGATTTTAGTATTTTTTTTTTGGACCTTTAGAAGTATTTAATAGTACTTTTTCCAATTACACACTGTATTATATTAACTTTTAGACTTTCAATTAATAGCATTCTATCAGAATATTAGTGTATCTAGTTATTTTTTTTTTTGCAATATGATAGAATTAGCAGCAGTTAAAGTCCGTGGTAAATAGTGCTTTTTCACTGATTAGTTTTTCTTGTTTAAAACGTTGTGATACTTTAAACTCAGTTTTCTCTCGCTTATGAAAAAAGTTTGTTTCAGATTAAATTGTGATAAAATATATTTAAATCCCAAAGTATTTACTTTCCTATAAATGCTTTAAAGTAAATTGTACTTTTTAAATACTATTTTTTACTGTACGACTAGAAATCTTTACTAAAGTGACAAATCGAAATACCTTTTGTCGTAGAATCAAAGCCCAACGAAAATGTCAGTACACTTACAATCAGAACACCTGCGTGAATAATTGAAGATATTTTTTACTTGATCTGTATTCGGTTGTCTCACGTTTGTATTGTTATAAGAGAATGATCGACTATTTCTTCATTAATGTTTCTTCATTTGTCTAAAGAAAACATTCCCATTTCCAAAACGTAAATATGACGCATGTAAGTTATGCGTCATAGTATTGTTTGTATTCTGTTCTTTCACAATATTAATCCTTTCTATCGTTTATTTTTAACTTTTCTTTGCATCCTTGACGTTAACATGATAGTGATAAAACGTTATTATTTTTTTCTCGCTTACACCTTTTATAGATATACAAATTGTATATGTGCCTGTGTTCAGTCACATGTGACTCGATTAACTATATTAAAGTATAAAAACTGAATAATTGATCAATCAGAAGCAACTAACTATCATAACGGATTTTTTGCAATGTATATTGCTGTTGTACTACATAATGATCACGTCAACTTTTATCAATATATGAAAATGTTTGAGATGTAAAAGACAAATTCACATAAGAAGCCAATATTAGATAAGAATCAATAACTGTATTAGACCAAACTTCAGCAAGCGCTTCAACAGCTATCTTAAAATAGTATTTTTCTAAATTCAAAATCAACTCATACTGCCATTGGCATCAAAATGAGGACAAAATGATCATGAGGTAAAACTAAACTAGCTAAATCATGTGAAAGTAGTGTTATACAGCGCTCAACAACATTAAATAAATGCTGATTGACCAGATGCATGAATAAGTACTAACAATGCATCAAGATCATGAGTTTTAAAAATATCAACAAATAAAGCAAATGGTTTTAGAAAATGAGGATTTTCATCGGATCCACCGTCGATGGTAACAATAACAATTGATTGAACTCTATTCGAAGAGTTGAGTGCAGTATTTTCAAATTTTTGTAACTTAATCAAATGACCAAAATCATAGCGATGATTAGTTGAACGAATGCAATATATTTTGAACCTGAATAACCAGTACTTCCAGTAGCGTTGATAAAACATTCAGCATAAACACTAAACCAAGGCTAAATGGTTTGGCAAATGTTTTCCAAAAAGTTTCATTGTATGTTACTATGGACTTAATTCATGACGAGGTGCTACAACAAAATCGTAACCCGATTGTTGAATAGTATAGTCGAGATGCATCAGTAAAGGCATTTGCTTTTTGGCATCTGGTACGTCGAAAGGTACTTTACACTTGTCATCTTGTGTAGCAAAATGGCTATCTTCATGTTCATTGTGAAGATCATTATATGCCGTTTGAAGATGCACATTTACTGTATGAACATTTTTTTTTTCATCATGAGAATGTGCATAACGAGGTAAAAGAGTCCACTGTTAAAATACGACCAACATCAAAATGATATTCTGTAATTACTTACAATTTTTTCTTTTGCTTATTTCTCACACGCTTTTGAGCATGAGCATAGTTTTGAAGACGTTTAAGTTGAGATGTTTCTAATTTCTTTTGTTTGAGCAATATGTTCAACTGTTTTTCATTTTCAATTATTAATAAACCTGTCTGTTTCAGCTGAATGAGTAATGTCAAACATTCATTGATCTCACTCAAATCATAAAATGTTCCTTCTTTTACATCGATCCTGAATTGGTTTTGAACTGACATAGTACAAATAATTCGTTTTTAGTTTTGGATAATCTAAAGTTTTTTTCCATTATCTATTCATTGATGTGACTGTGACAAATGTTGATCTGTATAATCAGTGTCCATAATTTCAATTCTTATGACTTTGAATTAGTTACTTCTTAAAGTTCATCTTTCGAGGAGTAGTTTGAACCCACCTTATTCAATTTAACGAATGGAAAAATATAACATAGAAGAGAGCTATGAAACGATTCAAAATATGATTAGGAAAAGAAAAGCATAGATCTACACGTGCTATAAAATTTTTAAAAAATAGTTTTAACTTTCACACTACTTGATACCTGTATATCTATAGAGTTGATGATTTCGCGGGAAGGGTGTCGGACAGGTCTTATCTTCATCTTCCCAAAAAACCATCCGAATACTCACATTCACACCCGGTAGTTTGCTTGAAACACTCACATTCATAGCCACATCGATGTCTACACCTACATTCACAATCACAGTCAAAGTCATACTCCCAATTCAATAAAGTTCTACCTATTTTTTTTTATTCAGAACAAGAATGAAACATTAACACTTCAAGAAATGGCTAGCTGAAAAGTTGTTCAGTTTCACGTTCCATATCTTCCTGTTTAACGAAGATCGCATCCCGCGTCCCGTTCATTCCAAGACATGATGAGCTGGCACAAATTCGATCTGACATCTCAGAGAAATCTGATAAGAGATGAGGGTGACAGCTGCCAGAATGAGTCCTTTCATCCACATCCTATATCCAAGTTCACACGATTAACCGTGTCTTATGAAAGAAAATTTAAAATAAAACGAAAATATATCTTCATGATTGATAGACATTGTGTCATGATAAAAGAGTTAAAAAAGAAGTTCTGCTCAAACACAATAACTAGTGCATACAAGATCTCCATTGAAATTTTCAAGTAAGCAACCATTTCCCACACCTGGTGTAAGTGTTATTGACGTATTAATGGCGGTACCGAATATTGGATCGCAGAAGCAAGAAATCACGCAGCCATTAGTCGTAATTGTACACGAGTTACAAGAGTTAATATAGGGTGATCCAGAACACAGATAACAGGTAGAGTCTAAATAACAATACTCATTAATCATTAAAAATAAACTTTTTCAAGCTTGATCTTATTCATTTGAAAACTTAATCGATATAGCAGCTTCGATCTATATGTATAAGTCTTGAGTGTGTTGTATTTTGTTCAGTTTTGACTATCCTTTTAAAACAAATCGTCTCGAAAGTAGTGGTAATACTTTGCTTTTACTTTTTTAGTAATTAACTAACTTACAAGTTAGTAGCTTATCAAAGACCAAAAACGAAGTGATCCGAATCGAACTGGAACTAATTTTTAAAAAGATAGTCGATTACTATGATGAATAATCGTTCGTAACCATGTGAGATTATGCGCTAATACTAAAAGAAACTGGGGCTACTTACGCATCAATGTTAAAAATTTTATTCTAATCCACAAGTGTATTAAACAGTATTAATTTACACCAATATCAATTCTAGTATGACACCTTAATCGTTCGAAAAAGAAGTTCTAACCTATCGTCTATTCCTGATTAGGAGAAACTAGGATCACTCGAACCTAAAGTAATTTCCGAAAAGATGTAGGTGTGAGGAAGAAGATAGAGAATTCACACGCCACATCCAAACTAGTACATCCATTCCCACACCCACATCTTCACCCCTTCTTGTACTCCTTGTGTGCTCTTTTTGGGCTTTTATTATTGGATTTCAAATGCTTGTTTGATTCACCAAGAATTTAAGACTTCAAAAGCTAAAGCTCGAACTTTATAATCTCTATGGAAATTTTGGATTTGAAATGCTGAAATTCGAAACATCTATCTTCTTTCCTGCAATGAGGCATATTAGTATCTATCACTGAGCTTTATCAATTCTTGGAAATGATTATTTTTTTGGCCGTTTGGTATATCATGATGAAAAATAGTAAGCCACTCTTCCGTCATGCGAAATTATTTCATTACATTTCACATTTTACTCCGTAAGGTATTTCGCTAAAAGATTCCGATCATACTACCAACATTTTAATTACTGTTAGTTTTTATCGCTTCCAGTCTAGAAATAAGTAAGTCGGTCTCTGATAAACGTTACTTGTACGGTTGTAGAGAAAGAGACTCGAAAATGAACGGAAACTTTTAATTTGAAGTTCGATTCGATAGATAATATGCTGAAGAATCAAATCGAGTTTAGTCGGTTCAATTTCAGCACTATGATCTTTCGAAAAGTCGAATCAGTTCAATCTGAGTTCCTAATAGCTACGGTTTAAATTATTGATAGTTTCAAGAAAAAACCGATTATTTGTCGTTTCAGAGAACAAAAAAGCAGTTGTTTTCCACTTATTTTACAACCAAATGCAGTTCTAGTGATCATTAAAAACTCACTTACGAAGGATAAAATAAGAGGTACCTCTAATGTACTAATGAACAGCAACAAAAGTGCATACTTTGAAGAGCCATAAAATTAAAACAGAAATCTCAGAAACAGATCATATGAGCTAAAGTATGATGCAAGATATACGATGCTCTAAGGCATCAAAAAATAGACTTCCCTTGCATTTTATATGACGCTGACGAGAGCATATTCTTAACCGTCCGATGCCGATCGAGCTCATATATGTAGGCAAACTATAAGCTCCATCTCATAGGAAAGTTGAGAATGTGCCCTGACAAAAGACCTTACCTGTTATTGTTATGTTTGTGGTTGTAGTTGTGGTTGTGGCTGTTATTGTTGTGGTTGTTATTGTTGTTGTAGTTGAAATTTGCACTGTTATATGAAGAAGATAAAAGCAAATATTATTAGTTGATTCATCAGCTAAAAAATTGCTAACGAGGTAATCTATGCACATTCCAAAGTTGTTATGTTTTACTAATAATTGGTTTTGTCATTTTGACGAAAATTGGCAATAGCGAATTGCTACTCAGCTTTCTCCTCAAGTAGAACACTAATGCACCGAAAAATCATCAGAACCTTCAGAGATTTTTTGTAAACACTCATGAGTGTAATCAAGCAACGCATGTTATTTAAATATATTTTATTTTTGAGCCTTTCAATAATTGATCTCATTATTTGATCCCGTCGAACGAGCTGTCAGATATTGTCGAATTTGATCACGCTTGATGATATCCGTTGATTTTTTATTTCAAAGTTTCGACAGACGTATTATATCGTCATTAACCGTCGGAATGATATTAGATTCTGTAACGAATGATGGTCAAACGGAAATTTTGTTCCATCTTTTCGAAGCTATTCCATCGAAATGATCAGAATGGACTCAGGCTAGCTAATAAACGTGGACTTTCCACAAAAGCTTTGACAGAATATCTTTTGAGAGTTGAATAAACCTTCTGCAGGCTGTAAAGAACATGAAGAAAGTGTATTCATGTACAATGCCGTCGACATATAATGCATTGATTGCTATGGTTCGTTTGAATACTAAGAGTCAATTTGGAATCTCTGTCTACGTAAGTAAGCAACCTAACTAAAGATGAACCTATTCATTGTGTCCAGTTTAGTTATTCAATTGAATCAACAGAGATGTGCAGAAAAAATAGATAAAAAGTGGATATCCTTGACCTATATGGTCTCAATAGAATAATTGATACGAGAAAGTCTTTCCTTGAGAGCCTTTGCAAAAATAAAATATACTCAGAAACATATACTAAAGCATAGACAATGTTTCTGGCATATTTGTGTCACAATAGAGGAGGATGTTCATGTAGAGTCTCATGTGGTGATGTCATTTCAAAGTTGATCTTATTGCAGATCAAATTTTAGAACATCGAACATTTATATTCATACGACCTCGATTTGCTTTACCTCTTTATAGAATGTCGACATTAAGATAATTCTAGTGACTTTCACATGATTTTAATGATTCTAATTATTTGGACGATTTCTGTTTTGCTCAGAAACATATAATAGCGTAAAGTAAGAAGGATGACAAGAAATGTTTCTGAATCTATTCGTGATAGGAGATTTAATTCTTCTACGAGTTTTAATGCGTAAACAGGTCACTATTTAGTATTGCTTTTTGTTTCAAAGAATGAAAGCATCTGTTGAACTCTGTGTGCAATCGACATTCTTGTTGTATATCTGAGACAATGAATAGGTGAAAAAGAAAAGAAAGAGAAAAGTAATTAAATGATATTAGAATCGCACGCATCTGTTACGGGAAAGAAAATGTTACTGAGTATGCTATTTTTTTCTTGCTCAGTTTTAGCATTGTCTATCCAAACATTGCAACTTCAACTAGACTATTAATATTTACATCATTAAGGAATGAATTTTCTCAAAACTGCAACGTTAAAATCGCAAAATAATGTCAGGATTCTTTATCGAAATTTCTGATTTAATCGTTGAATTTTTCATGTTTTTGTGAAACACGATCTGAAAGGAGTGTTGAAGTGTTTAGGGGTAGAAATTTGGACCCACCCCCTCCCTCCCCCCCCACAGACCGTGACAGAGAAATTCCATACCCATCACAGACCGTGACAAAGAAACCCTAGTACCCATCACAGACCGTGACAGAGAACCTCCAGACCCATCACAGACCGTGACAGAGAAACCAAATACCCATCACAGACCGTGACAGAGAAACCCTAGTACCCATCACCGACCGTGACAGAGAACCTCCAGATCCATCACAGACCGTGACAGAGAAGCCCCAATATCCATCACAGACCGTGATAGAGAAGCCCCAATATCCATCACAGACCGTGATAGAGAAACCAAATACCCATCACAGACCGTGACAGAGAAACCCTAGTACCCATCACAGACCGTGACAGAGAAACCCCAATACCCATCACAGACCATGACAGAGAATCTCCGGACCCATCACAGACCGTGACAGAGAAACCCTAGTACCGATCACAGACCGTGACAGAGAAACCCTAGTACCGATCACAGACCGTGACAGAGAAAACCCAGTATCCATTACAGAAATAGATAGACCTGTTTTTATATGAAGTACGATTAAATGTCGCTAAAATTTCATGGAAATATGTCAACTGCTTCTTTTTTGCAGCTCCAGAGGAATTAATAAACAATGATTTATTAATGGATCCGAAGATATCGAAGAAAACATATTCGTGTGACTAGTGACAACAGCTGCATCGTGTTTCACATTTTAATCCCGCAGGGATTGCGCTAACAGCTTTTTATACATAGTCTGCTGCGATCGCTGAGGAACCTATCGATTCAAGGAAAAAAGCAGAATATTTGTGATCAGCGCTCTTTCCGATGCTATTTGAAGACAAATCTTCGCCCATTTGTTTATTTATCTTTGAATTTATTCCAGCATAAAATGTTTCGTTTTCAGAAATAATTCAATCGATTAGATGAAGAGAGGGTGTGGGTGTGGGTGTGGGTGGCTGGAGTGTGGGTGGATGTGGGTGTGGGTGGCTGGAGTGTGGGTGGGTGTGGGTGTGTGAGTGTGGGGTGGGTGTGGGTGTGGATCTTTACCTCAATGACACCCACACACCCACACCCACCCTCAAGCGACCAGTAAGAAGATGGTAATGAATTGAACATAAAATTTGAAAGATCATGCGCATTGCAAGATTTCTTCTTCTTACGAGAACGTACATTGTTAAGTACTTCATCGGCAGAGGCAGGTGAAATTTCTTCTTCGTAGTTTTCCCATATTGCCTCGGATGCGTCTGTATATGGATGTGGACGATAAATATTCTCACGTTCCTTAAAAAAAATCTTCATAGTAATCGACAGCAACTTCGCACATTTTTTTGGGGTTTTTAATAATTTCATCACTAGAACGGTTAAAGTCATGGAAAGAAGTGAATGTTGATTCCATAAACTTCTTAGTTCTAGACCAGAAGCAAACAGAAAGTGGTGATGAAGTATTACGTGCAGCTAAAGAGGAAGCTAGCGAATCGGGCAAAAACAGTTTGAGTTGGTATTTAGCAATTTTTCTCCTACTTTTGACAATATTTTTCAACCCAATATCGTCTGTTCTTTTTTGTCTGAAGGATAAAGCACATGTGTATGCCATGTAGATTCTCAACTCCTGCGGTAGTGCTATTCGGTATTTGTTTAAAGGGAAAAGAACTGTACAGCGTGAAGTGAGAAGAGAAATAAAGGTTATATAATCGTTGTATACATCATCTAGATCATTTAAATACCAATTTTTCTCCCAAAAAGGGTAAACATATTCACAAAACATCGTGAAGACTTTTCAATGAACATTACGAGCAAACGAAATCTCTTTAGATTTTATTGGTACTATAGATAAGACAGGTTTGTGATCATTTGAGGTGCCTCCCTCGTAAGTTTGTATGCTGACCGAAAAACCAGAGGAAAAGACGAAATCAATTATTTTGTTTGACCTTCAAGATGTCGGTTGTGATGGAGTATATGGTGTAAGAAACTGAGAATCCGCCCATAGCATCAAGAGTTCTGATTTAGCTTGATCTTTTTCGAGATCAACATTGAAATCTCCAAAAAACGCGCACTTAGGGGTGACAAAAGGTGTTAAATCATTCCAAAACCATGATTTACTATCGGACGCATATACGCCTGATACTCTGAAGACTTCGTCTTCCAAGATGTCTACGATACAGATTTACCTTTTTGATAGAAAATTTTATATTTAGAGAAGACTTGGCAACTATGTGAAAGATCGACACATCCTGTTTCTAAGAGAATTAGAATATCGAAATTAAAGGAGTTAGAGAGAAGTAGAACTTCCTGATAGTGTGAATTGAAACCACGAACGTTGAAAGAAAGAATATGGAGGGAGTTTACTATGGAAGAGGTATCATTGGTCTTATAACACTTCCAGATATTAAAACAATCGCGTAGAAAAGGAGAGCTTTCCCATTCGTACAAGATCTCACATAGTAGAAGAAAGTCGAAATGTGAAAGATTATTCAGAGCTTTACCTAGAAACAAATCTCGTTCACGTAATATTCTAGGATCAATAGAAGAAAAGAAAGGAACTGCATATGGGGAGAGGTCTATTTAGTCGACGACAAAAGTTTCGCCCACCTTGAAATAAATTTTTTATATTAATTTTGACGTATGAGAATAGAATGCAATACATATATATATAGAGGAGTTCGAGACATTTACGCAGCACATAGTAGTTTTATAAGTGTTTGTTTCTTCTTTGAGCAAAGTAAAAATATATGAATACATCCATTTTTGGATAACTTGTTTGAGGATGGGATGGATTGTATGATATGAGACCAAAATTTCGAACTGACGGATTTCTAGTGAACGAATTACAGTTCAAAATTTCGTGCTCAGTGTTCTTGATACTGCCCATTGATGGAGCATAGCCAAAGCTCTCTCCTCTGAATAGTCAAAAGTTATAAACCCGATCTCACTTCACATGAACTATCTCATCTTTCAACAGGTCATTCAAAAATGGATGTATTCACATATTTTTACTTTGCTCAAAGAAGAAACAAACATTTATGAAACTACTATGTGTTGCGTAAATGTCTCGAACTCCTCTCTATATACATGTATTGCATTCTATTTTCATACGTCAAAAATAATATAAAAAATTTATTTCAAGACGGGCGAAACTTTTGTCGTCGAC
The DNA here is from genome assembly GCA_905250125.1 of Rotaria sordida. Taxonomy (NCBI): domain Eukaryota; kingdom Metazoa; phylum Rotifera; class Eurotatoria; order Philodinida; family Philodinidae; genus Rotaria; species Rotaria sordida. Next base: position 15,495 of record CAJNOL010002010.1, on the reverse strand, counting down.
TAATTAGATTTCTTTGTTTAGTCTTGCGTTGTCCAATTGTGCACGCATACGATTTATTTTAACTTTAAAATCAGCATCTAATATTCCATCATGTTTGTCAATGTTAATAGTTAACAGGAATGTTGAAATTTCATCCAATATAGGAAATATTAATTTTGTAAATATATTTTCATGACGAGTTATTTTACATTGATGTTGAGTGATAACAGTCTTAAAATTATTACCAGTTGTTATCAATTCATCTAATTTCTTTGAGGTCATTTCATCAAATTTTATTTTATCATTCATAAATTGTTCATATTGATCATTTTTACTGATGATTCTTTCTAATGAGATATTTACCTTCGCCATGCTGCTAATTAATTCATCAATTTTAGTTACTACTGAATTTGTAGCATTAGTATTTCTTGTCCAACGTTGCGGATTAGGAAGTGGTGGAAAATTCGCTGGATGATAACGATAATTGTTGCTGTTGAATTTAGTTGCTGCTGTAGATGATAATCAGATTTTAGTAGATAAAAGTTTTTTTGTTAATTCAGCTCGAAAAGTTTTAACAATAGGACATTTTAATGCATTGGAATTATGTTCACCATTACAATGAACACATTTACTCACTAAAGAACAGCTGTGTTGTCGAAGATCAGGACAAGAAATACCACAAATTTTGCACGTTCCATTAATTTCTTTACATTGTTTCTTAAAATGGCCACTTGTCATGCATTTAGAACAAATTAGAACAGAAGCCGGTGCCAAATATTCTTCCATATCATAGGTGATACCATTAATTGGTTATTTACCATCAGATAGAATCTCATTTCGACTTGTAGGAGATAAGATTTCGATTTTGACTAATTTAATACAATTTTGAAACTTGTTTTTTAATCTGATTACATTATGAATATCAGTATGAACAGCTTTTAAATCAGCACAGAATTCATCAAGATTGATACGAAGATCCACATTCTTGACAATAAGTGAAAGTTGTGGAGGAAAAGAAGGTGTTGAAGGAAACGAAAAATTTTCTCCACAAATTTGCTGAGGCCATTTATGTTTATCAAATAATGAACAAAATGAATCAGCATCCTTTACATAAATTAAAAAGTCATAATCATTTTGTTGACATTTTAACGTAGAACGTCGAGTATTAGCAATACAAATGTCTATTTGAAAGTTATCTTTCAAATAATTTTTTATTTCTTGAGCAACTCGTTTTTCTAAAATATTACCAGACGAGAAACGAATAATGAAAGGGGGAAATGGAAGCCGCGTTTGAGCATAGCGAGCGGCTTCCATTGTTATTTGTTGTTGATCAAAAGCTTGATTTTGCTGATTTGAATATGGATTTGAAGTTGAGGGAGCAGTAACAAATCTGGAAGAACGATGTTGATGTTGTTTATAAACATTAGGATAATAATTATTCAACAGTTCTTTGTCTTGATCATATTCACTAATAGCATTTTTATCATTATTTCGACGTTTCTTATTAGTAACTAATGTAAAGTCATCTTCATCATCTTGTTCAGAACGTGAATGACGAAGAGGAGACGATGCAGGTGAATCGCAAGGACGAAGATTGGTTGATATTGGAGGTGGAATATGAGAGTTGAAATAAATTCGAGACTGAGCTGTTGTATAAGGATTTTGTTGATTATCACAAATCATGTTTGTACGAATTTGTTTATTTTGATGATTACTCATGATAATAATAATATATAATTAATCGTAATTCCACGAATTGATGGAATTATAGATAGGGTGAGCAGGTGTTTCAACCTGTGATCAATGATGTATACTTGAAGATATATAGGCGTGTATGTAGAAAAAAAAATACGTCTAATCACAACGAAGAAAATAGTTGAAGTGAATTACGTTTAACGAATTCAAATAATACATCATCATCATCGTCATTTAATGAATCATTAGAACAAATTTTAAATATAACACCAACAATACCATTAACTATAATGAATATTATCGGTCAACAACAACATATATCGATGTCAGTTGAACAAAAATAGCAGCAACATTAATAGCACACCGAATAGATTATCTTATATTAAAAAATTTCTTAATATAATATCATCATATTAGAGAATTAATACGTCTTAATTGGTGTTTAGCATCTGAGCGAAAACAAAATTCATTTAAAACAAATTTAAAAAATGATTTTATTATTATACATCAGACATTTAAACAAGAAAATTTCAATCCAAATGATACCTCTATTATAAATGATGATAATGAAGAACATGATGAAAATTAATTAGCATGTTGTGAAGGATCAGAATTATTATCTATATCTTTAGCTCTTATATCATCAATTGTGGAAAATTTATAAAAAGAATTTTTTTCTTGGAATATTTTTTTATTAATTTAATACCTTATTGTTTATATCAAATAGTTCGTCATACATCATCAAAACAAATTTTTATTAACATCACATGGTTCACAAGGACAAGGTGAAAATTTAATACAATTTTTTTTTCTTCAAGGACAATTTCAATTATTAAATGAATCATCAGATAATTTTAAACATCATTACAATCATCAGATTTTTTCTTGTATTATGTCGTCTATTACCATATGCACATTCACAACATGGTGATGATGAAACTGATGATGATCAACGTCAAGATACTTTGGATACATTTTCTGAAGGAAAATTATTTCATAAAGATAATTATACAATAACACCACCAAATAAACAACAAGAACAAAATAATAATATGAACCTTCATTATGTTCAATAGAAAAACCAATAATCATCGACTACTTATTTATTCATGTCAATAGTAGAAGAAATAGATTCCGAACATCATTTATCATAAGATGATGCTGAGCAATGTTGTCTTAAAGTGAAGGAATATTTCAAAAAAAAATTTGTTTTATTTTTTAAAATTAAAATATGGTCAAATACAATTTATACTTATTGATCCATAAGATGGTGAACATATTCAATGTGGAACAATTGAGTTAACATTTCGAAATATTACAATGATGAATACAACAAACATAATTAATAATCGTTTATATACAAATGGCTCAATTGATTTATATTTTATAAAATTATTGAATAATGATTATTTTATATTCCATTTAAAACATGAATATATTGGTCGTACACATATATTAACAATTGAATCAAAATATCGATTTTTAATCAAACTCGACAAACATTATCATATTATGTATTACCAACATCGAAACAACAATATATAATTGATTATCCATATAATTGTTTAAAAATAAAAATAAATTGGTATCGTTTTTCAAGGTATACCATCAACAGATAGTATTTAATATTTATTATTTCAAAATGAATTAAAGGATAAACAATATTTATTTAAACCAATTAAATTAATGACAAAAATTGATGAAAATGGAAATCGACAATGTTTTTGTTTACATAAAAAGATGAACAAATTAAATTAAAATCATCCTCGTGAAAATTCATTTATGAAATTTGAACTTCGACATAATCAAACATTTACAATTTATTTACACGATGAAATTATTAGAAGTAATCATCGTATACGTATTATCATATGATGGAAAATATTTACGACAAGTATCATCTATAAACCAACAACAAATTGCTGATATTGATATACATATAATACACGAACTCATGGATGTGTGAGGACACACATCTAATAGGAGAGGGGAGGAATGTTAGCGGTGACTCACCCTCATTCCTGCTCCTTAATGTTTTTCTCTCTCTCTCTCTCTATCTCTTTGTGGTTGTTATTCTTTTTCTTTTCTCTTCTCTATTGTATCTTGTTATATATATGTATGTATTGTCAAGGACATTTTGGAGAAGATATATACATTTTAAATAAAATAAAAGTAAGCTCGGCGAAGCGAGCTAACAATGCCATATGAATAATCGACATGTACATGTGTGGAACCGTAGGCAAGTGAGATGAAAATGAATACTCTTATCTATTCGATCGTCAAATTACTATCTATCTATCAATCATCCTTGTTTTTGTTTGGAGAAAGTGCGCTTTATCTAACCTTTACACTAAATGTGTGCTTCGTCCTTATTCGATACTGCATTAACTCTAGTTGTAAGACGTATTTTGTATCGGTGCACCCTGTAAGATTTTGACGAATGCGATACAACAAAAGACAGAGTGAAAGCGTGCATTATGCAAGATTGACTGATCTAAAGTTGAACAAAGGATTCACACGCAAGTACATTATAGTAGCGATTGTCGTGGTGATCGCACTCGTGTTTTTCTCTGCTTGCCTGTGGCGACTGCTGCGACGACAGTAAGTCGAGTACTCGAAAGGCGTTGCATAGAATATTTCTCTTTATTAGACATAGTTCCTCTCAAACCGATGATCCAACGAAGAAAATCAGATGTGGAACATGTTTGAATTTAACTTTGACGACAATGTCCCACCAAAAAAACAACAGTGCGACACTTCTGCAATCCAGTGATCTCACAACATTGAGCACTCTTCAAGTTAGCAAACACACTCCAACACTTGAAAACATGATTGCTCATTCTGGTAAAATATCTTTTCATGTTCACAAGAATTCACTTTTAATCATGTTCTTACAACACCTTTTTCCGACCCTATTCTAACTAGAAAACATACGCCCAAAAAAAGACCACACTTCATTTTACATAGTTTTATTTGTCACATTCACGCGAATCATGGAATAATTGATTGGTCCCACTTCTGATCCACTCCACAGTTAACGAGCAGGCAACAACAATTTTTTCGTTGTGTTTGAATTTTCTAATAGGCACGACATACGAACAGTTCAAGTATTTCTTTACATGGAAACGCAGCAATGTGGCATATACGCTTTCTATGATAGAAAAGATTTTTCTAAAAAAATGTTCGCAAAAAATTCTAACTTTTTTGTCTCCTGGCTTCTGCATACTACCCATGTAAAAAAAAATAATCAAAAAATCGATTAAAAATCGATTTTAATCATACACCTTTAATCAATGATTCAAGCTGTAATAATCAAAACAAAATCAGATGATAATCGATTATTTAAAATATGATGATTATAATCCATTTTCTAAATTTTATCAAATCGATTATAATCATCATATTTGAAATAATCGATTATCATCTGATTTTGTTTTGATTATTACTGCTTGAATTATTGATTAAAGGTGTATGATTAAAATCGATTTTTAATCGATTTTTTGATTATTAAAATTGATTTTTTTACATATTTTTTTTTACATGGGTGTCCACCGTACACTCCTGAAGACGTTTAGTCCATTTCAAAAAATCTTCTTCCTTGATAATCATTTCTAATTCTAAGTCTGGCATAGCTGAGGTTACTGATAACAATTTGGTCAATTTAAACTGTCAATCGAGGCAAGTGTGAATAAATAGAGATGCAAGAGCAACTTTTGTCCTAGAGTGACCGAGATTTGTGATGAGACGGGTACGCAAAGTAATTACACTCTAAAAAAAATCGGTTTTTTACCGAACCCCCAAAAAAGGTTCCGGAGATGTCTAAAAGCGTCCAAAGATGTCCAAAGTCTCAAAAAAAGGATAAAAAAATCTACGAAACCTTTAAAGGTTCTTACCGTGTACCCAGGATAAGAACCTTTTCCTGCTAAACCTTTTTTTAAGTTCCGTACAGCAGAAAAGGGTTTCGTAGGAAAATACGAAACCTTTAGAGTTTCATATTAAATCCTAATAGTTTCGTACTAAACCCTCATGATTTCGTAGAATTTAATACGAAACTCTAAAGGTTTCGTATTTTCCTACGAAACCTTTTTCTGCTGTACGGAACTTAAAAAAAGGTTTAGCAGGAAAAGGTTCTTATCCTGGGTACACGGTAAGAACCTTTAAAGGTTTCGTAGATTTTTTTATCCTTTTTTTGAGACTTTGGACATCTTTTGACGCTTTTAGACATCTCCGGAACCTTTTTTGGGGGTTCGGTAAAAAACCGATTTTTTTTAGAGTGTAGAAAGCAGCTCGAATGCGTCCAAAATAGTCTAGGTAGACGTAGAACTTTGTGCTCTACAGAAATCCGAAAGAATAAGCCATAATCATATATGACATATTAACCGTCAAATAGCCAGAGCATTGACCAAACATGTTGACTGGTTGCTAGAGATGGTCACTCTCCTTTTATTCGGGCTGCTTTCCTGTGCATTCATTTCATGCCATTTTGTTCCCTCTATAGTGGTATTCTTTGCAAAAAGGATATGCCTGAGACGATTTTATGCATGTCCTCCTTCAAGGTCGTTCGAATTCATAAATAGTAGAAAATATTTAGGTCCATCATACTTTTAACAGCGAACAGAAGAGAAAGAGTTAAACGAGACTTCAAACTTCAGCTTCTATGTAGAGAGCAAGTATCCTGAAGAATTAATAACCACACAATGTTGATTTTCTTTTAGCCAACACAACATCCACTATCACCATTACTACAACTACCACATCAGAAATCACAACCATAATAAATACAATGCGCAGTAAGTGATGTTTCTTTTTATATATGGGGAACAGGACGAGTTGAGTGTTAGTTTCAGAAATGTTTGACTAGTAAATTCTCATTTAATCTGTTTTTAATATCGATTGAAAGATGCACAATGTCGTGTTTTGTTGATTATGCTAGACTCGTTGTGCCAGTGAGTGACTAGAGGATCGGTGAGCTCTATTTGAGAAAGACTAAAGTTGCAAAAAAGAATCTAACATACAAAAAATCCTACAATAAATAAACAAAGCACGCACACGTATCGTCACCCACCTTCAGATACGTGCATCACGCTATGACCGCTCTGCACCTGCTTCTCATAAAAAATGAATCGAATGGAATTTCAAAATTCTGTTCGGACAAAGGATGTGGGTGCGTGGGCGTGGGTGGGGGTGGATGGGTGTGAGTGGGCGTGGGTGGGCGTGGGTGGGTGTGGATGGGTGTGTGTATTGTCTTCGCATGGAGCACACCCACACCCACACCCCAAAAAACTAAGTGCCAATCGTTGAAAAATTAGGATTTAAAAAATATATCAAAAATATCTGGGATTATACATTCTCCCAATGACATCAGCGAGATTATACATTTTATCTAAACCGGGTGAATGTATAATCGAAAATTACTGTTCATAGAACACCTTGTAAATAGGTGTGCTTATAAGATTTTGAGAAAAGTTTTTTACCAAACGATAGAGTATGGTAGAAGGTAAGTGTTTTATGAAGAAAATTTAAAAAAAAACACTAAAAAAGTTATAGTCATTTTGCTGAGAACCATTGCATTGTCTTCTACTTTTACTACCGCTTACTCTATAGAGAAAGATGACAAATAAAATAAATTACCTTTCATTATCAATATGGGACAATAACAGATAAAAAATTATTTTCTATATATTCGCTATAAAGAAAATACAAATAGATGCCTAAGCATATAGTAGTATAAATGTTAAATAATATATTATTCTCTATATTATCAAGATACATAAATAAGAAATAAAAAATAAATGTACAAGCACATAGTTTAGAGTAAATCAAATATTATATCGTTTTCTATATTATATATATAGACAAATAACAAATAAAAAAATATTTTGTTTTATATTTTTAATATAGAAAAATAGAAAAATATTCCCAGGCATATAGTAGAAAAAAATTAATTCATTTATTATTTTCTATATTATCAATATAGGAAAATAAGGAATACAAAAAATATATGTTCCAGTATATAGTAGAGGATACATAGAAAAAAATATAATTTTTCATCTCCTGCTCGTCTTAGAAAAACTTCAACATCGATATTTTTTCTGTCGAAATATTTTGTGAAGAAAAACGTTCTCTATTATGTGAAAATTTCCGAGATATATCTATACTTTGACTAATCTATTATACAAAGCATTTATTTTTGAAGTCAAATATGATTTTATGATTCCATTAATAGAAAACATTGTCTTGCACAGGACAATTTTGTGTATTTTGTGCATTTCTCCATAATAGAAACTATTGAATCAACAATTCTCAAATAAGTAAAAGAACATGATAGATCACACAGAATCAAATCAGAGTAGACAAGACTTGGATTATGTAATGCTATAACTTTCTTTTGTTTATGAATCCTATTTAGTCAGATAAAATCAGATCAGAATCCTTTACTCTGTTCTTATATATTTCTTAATCTCAGAATCTAGTAAGATGTCCACTGACATATTTTATTCTGAATCTGACAAAAGCATTAAAAAAATGCATCTATTTTCACTGTCTCTTTTTGATCTCTTCTAGTACATTTCTCTTTTTTCTTTCCTGTCTACTTTACATCTCATGTATATCACTTCTCTCTTGCATTCTTTTTGTGCATGGCATCGCATCTAGTCTATTTTCAATATTCTTGTTCAGAATCTTCGAGAAGATTATTATTATTCTGAGACTTCTATTATATATATCCACCCTTGTGCCTATGATACTCATTATGTTCAGAAGAATTCAGTGAAAATCCTTCCAAGGTCTGTTTGTGATGAGCACTTTGTTCATGGAATTTTTTGTATTTACTGTTCTAAATAAAGGAAAACTATAATTCTAATAATTACTTTACAAGAATGAAGAGGAAAACAATCTAATTTGGGCAAGAATACCAGTCCAGCAATCAAAATCATAGAAATATGAATAAATTTTATCATATTATCTCCAAAAATTAGCTTGGGCATCCGAGGGTTAAATACACATAAGTTTTTGAACATAATTAAATCTACGATTGATATCAAATAGTAGCATATTAATTTATTGCTTTATAAACTTTCTCATAAAATTTAAAGATAGGCACCTCCATTCTGTCCTGTTCCTACTCCATTTCCACTCTGATGAGAAAAAGCATCAACTTTAGAGTTGGAATTCCCCATCTCTGATATCAACCATTTCAAAATACTTACTTTTCAGATCCTCCTGAACATATCCATAACATGCGAGGTTACAGAAGGGTTCTCAGAACAAGTACTGCATAAGGATTATAGCATAATCCTAATAGAAGATATTCATTATTTTTAGATTTTGGCAGAGTATCTTATTTAGTCATCAAGATTCTCTTCGAGGACCCTTATACAATGGTTTGAAGATGGTGTTCATCAAAAGTTAAACATAGCATTTTAGAACACTTTCTTTTCAAAGCCCATAAAATCCACAGATCCCAATATTTGTCACTGGAGAGGTTCGTTCGGATTGACAGCCATCTTTTCAGCATTTGCAAAAGTAGAACCCCTCTCAGATTGCATAGATTCGCGTGGAATCCTCACAACTTTGTTCAGTTTCGCCTGTATCCAAGCCTTCTCATGATCCTACTCAAAGTACATCACGGTTGTTCTTCGAACACCTTGACATAACTTAACAAAAGCCTTATAAAATTTCACCGGCATTCTCTATGCAAATACTTAGGAGATTCTTCGGCAGATCCACATTCATCATACAGAAAATCATGTATCCCCAAGGTTTCCTAAAAAACATAGGGATTAGGTTTGATATTTTGTTGTTCCACGATTCGATATTCTTCTGACAAGATACAGATAAAATCTTCTCTGATGTTCATATAAATGATCATTCTGCCAAAAAGATTCTGAATTCTTACATTTCTGAATAAAATCCTCAGATCCTTATGTTTTTCTATCAAAAACTTACATGGAATTAGTATTACTCTTTCTTGGAGGACCTCCTTACAGCAATCTCCAGGTGTTATTTTCATGATCAAAAAGATCTTGGCAAGAACTAGAAGTAACATAGATGTAAGAATCGTTACGAAATCCTTTTTTTCTCATAAGAAACTAAGAAAAGACTTCTGACTTTTTATCTGCGGAACGAGCATTCTCAAAGATGAATGTCATATATGTAGCGCTTGCTCCCACGAGAGACGGGATCCCTTCAACAACGACAATTTCTTTTCTTTCCTGTTCATTGTAGTCATTCCTAATATTCCAGTCGATGCCCGATGGGCACAGAATGGAGTGACTGTTGCTGGAGGTCATGGAAAAGGCAGTGGCATCAATCAACTCGACGGGCCTTCTGGTCTCTTCGTTGATGATGATCAAACGATGGTCATTGCTGACTACTACAATCATCGTATCACCCAATGAAAGATGGATGATACGAATGGGCAAGTAGTAGCTGGTGGCAATGGCCAAGGAAATCGATTGGATCAGTTGAATTGCCCAGCCCATGTGTTGATTGACAAAGAGACGGATAGTCTCATTATTTGTGATCGAGAGAATCAACGAGTCGTACGATGGTCTCGTCGTAGTGGTACAACACAAGGAGAAATCCTCATCGACAACATCGATCCTTATGGATTGGCCATGGATGATCAGAGATATCTCTATATCTCTGACACCGGAAAACATGAAGTAAGACGATATCAAATAGGAGACAAGAACGGAACTCTTGTGGCTGGTGGCAATGACTATGGTGCTGATCTCAATCAACTCAACTTTCGGATCTACATCTTTGTCGATCAACAACAGACTGTCTACGTGTCAAACTACAACAATCATCGTGTAATGAAATGGAATAAAGATGCAAAAGAAGGAATTGTCGTCGCTGGAGGTCAAGGCGAAGGGAATGCTCTGACACAATTGTCGTATCCTTACGGACTGTTCGTCGATACGTTGGGTACCATCTATGTGGCAGATTGCATTTACGATAGAGTAATGCGTTGGCCTAAAGGAGCGAAACAGGGCACTGTCATTGTGGGTGGAAATGGTGAAGGAGCAGGAGCAAATCAGTTCAACTGTCCCCGAGGTTTGTCTTTCGATCGACATGGCAATCTCTATGTCGTCGATGAGTGGAATAATCGTGTTCAACGATTTTCAATCGAATAGACTCATTACGATGGATTTTTTTTCCTTTCCTTTCTCTCAAATAAATCGCATTGGATTGATGAAATGAATGGCTTATTCTATTCGCGCGCGCGCGACCAGGAACCATCCTGGTGGAGCCGTGGCGAGCGTAACGCTCATGCACGCACAGGACAGACTCATATCATTCATACCCTCCCCGCGAGAGATATGTCAATGAGTCTGAATAAGCCTGGTCGTGTGCCACGGACACCAAGACGATTCCTGGCCGGGCTTTTAGGGACTACCCGGAAGTCCTTCATAAGAGACGAAACCCTAACCCTCAAGGAACAGAACTCACCCTCGTCTCTCACTAACATTCACTTTTCTTAGTCTCACCCTAACCTCTCAATCTCACTACCTATTCTCATCTCAAAAAAAAAAAGAAAATTACTTACCGTGTCTGATGTTGATGACGCGATGATATTGATAGCTGAAAGGAATAGAAAAAAAAATTTAATCAATGTTATTTAATGAAATAGAATGAGATGACTTACCCTAATGTTATCTTTTTCTTCATTGTTTATTCCCTAAAATAAAAAAAATAATAAAAAAAAGATCAAAGGAGGCCCTACCCCACCATCCTTATAATCGTAAAAGAAAAAAAAAATTAAAACTGATATCTACATTTCATTTTATTGTCTGGTTTGTTGTTGAATTGTTTCATATTGTTTGGTTGAAGCCAATCTAAAACAGAAAAGAAAAATGATTATTATTTGATTCAAAAATTTGAATGATTTTACATAGAAAATCATTCGTATTTATACCTTGAAAAATGATTTTTTTCTCTCGTCGAAAATGATATACATATTTAATTGTACATGTTGATCATTGATCGTCAATGATAACAACATGAACAATGATTTATGGACGAGAGAAAGACAAAAAAGAAAAAGAAAATTCCTCTCTTCACATATATTTCTTTTTTCTTTCCTTTCTCTCTTGTTAACATTAACATATATAATGATTTATTTATGAATTTTTTTTAGATTGTATCTCATTTGGAATGAAAATGAAATTGTTTTGTTTATTTTTATTAATGATAATCAATAACAACATTTATGTATAATTATTTTATTTGCTATGATAAAATACAAAATATATTACATCAGACGAACTATTACTTAAGTAGACATACTTAATGTTAAAAACTGTTGATTCAATTTCATAGACTGTCGAAAAAAACAAAACAATGGAAGTTTTTAAATACTTAAATTTTTACAATAATGTTCTTTTTCGATGAACATATCTAAATATCAACAAAATTTTAGATCAAAATAATCCATTACAGAAGTTTGAAAAAATCTTTCTTTGTTAGGTGGATTTATTACAACAGAAAAGAATGAAACAAGATATATTCTTCTTTTGAATAAAAATTTATTTATATCGACATATCTATTCTATACACATCAAGATCAACAATTTGTTATTCATGTACAAGTATGTATTAATCAATAAAGAAAAAAGATTAAAAAATGTATATATAATGTTTTTACTAATTTGGAGAATTTTATGTTTAATGAATAATATTGATAAATCCATGTGTACAATTAATTTAACTAATAATTAAACAACAACATCGTCAGATTTCTTCATTATTATTATTTTCATCATCAACATATGATTAATACTATACCGAATTCGGAAACATTTTAATATTAATAAAAATGAGTATGTATTAGATGACAATATTGTTATAAAGAACAAAATATTAACATATATAATTAGTATTTAATTGGAATGGAATATAAGAGAAATCGAATAAAAACTAATATTCCCTAGACTGAAAGTATAGGGTCTAGAAACGGAAATTCGCCTGTGTCTGTCTGTCTGTCTGTCTGTCTGTCTGTCTGTCTGTCTGTCTGTCTGTATGTCTGTCTGTCTGTAACACGTACGGTTACCATATGGTAACTATGTGATCGTTAAAATAAAAATAAATATATATTTCGAATGGCGCGCAAAGCCAATAAAATAAGATTTTCTTTCTATATTCCCTAGACTGAAAGGCTAGGGTCTAGAAACCGAAATTCACCTGTGTCTGTCTGTCTGTCCGTCTGTCTGTCGGTAACGCGGTCAAAATGGCCATTTTTTTGGCACACGTGACCATTTTTTTGGCACAAGTGACCATTTCTTTGGCACAAAGGACCATTTTTATGGCACAAACGATCATTTTTTTGACACAAGTGACCATTTTTTTGACACAAAGGGCCATTTTTATGGCACAAACGATCATTTTTTTGGCACAAGTGACCATTTTTTTGGCACAAGTGACCATTTTCGTGGCACAAATGGCCATTTTTTTGGCACAAGTAACCATTTTTTTGGCACAAACGGCCATTTTTTTACTAAAATTAACTAGGTAACTATGGTACAAATGAGCATGTAATTATGGCACAAACGGTCATTTTTTTGGTAGAAACGACCACATAACTATGGCACAAGTGACCATATAGCAACCATAGTACAAACAACTATTCCGGTAACTATGGTACAAATGACCATCTAAAGACTGATGTAAATGAACCCATAATAATCATGGGTAAAATGTCAATGGGATAACTATAATTCGGGTAGTGATGTAAAACGGCTTACTTACAAAAGCATTTAATTAGTGAGAGTCAGATCAAATGAGCAGTATGGATTTAAAGAAATCGTTTAAATTATTCATTATTGTAAGATTGATTGTGCAATGTTGTATCAATGAATATCTAATTTGTTAATAATTTAGAATTAATGCGTGAATTTAAGCATAAAATATTGATTAATAAAACTCAAATTTTATGAATAATATAATTCATATTTTTGTACGTACAAATAGCGCCAATATAATTATAAAAAAATCGTATTGTTGTCTAATCTTATTGGGCGCTATTTATATTCATAAAAGCAAAAAAAAAATAAAACAAAAACGATAAAAAAAAATTAAATTTGTAAATGCATTATCTTTACTTAGAGTGAGAATTCTCCAAATTAAGTTTTCTGCTCGCCTAAGATATACTGGTCATATTATCAATGTTGCGTATTACTTTTTTAATGTAGCTTTTTATGCTATTCCATCCGTACATGTATTCTATCAGTCTAGGGCTAAGTGAATCGCTTGACGATGAACGTTACTTGTTAATTTTACAATATTATTAAACATTTTTCAAGTAAGATAAGTATTCAATGAAATATATTTTACTAGTTAAAAAAAAATTATAGCGTCTGTTGAGTTACTTGTGAAAATATTCTGTTGTTAATAGACTTGAACAATGTTATTATCAGAAAAGCTAGATTTACAAAAAAAATAAATATACATGTATATATTTTAAAATGATCTAATCTCACAGGTTCGATATTTTTCCTAAGACTTTACTGGTCATATACTTAAGAAAAAAACTATGTATACTTTTTCTATAAACATTATTTGATTGTTCGATACGATAGCAAAGTCTGAATACGAACTCGCTTCTCAACAATCAAACAATAGTTTTCAAAAAAAATGGCTACCATTTAAGTGGTCGGTATAATAATTGAAATGATCAGTAAAAAAAATGGAAATGATCAGTATAATAGTTGAAATGATCAGTATCGAAATTATCAGTAATAAATTCTAAAGTGGTCAGTTTATTAGTTGAAAGTGTCAGTTAAAAATTCAATCTCCCGTCAGTAAAAAAATAGAAATATGATCGGTAAAATATTAAATATCAATCAGTAGAAAAGTATGTTTTATTAGTAGAAAATAAATTTATTTACATGAAAGATATTATAGAACAACTTCATGAGTTTTCTGATAAAGAAAAAAAATTAAACTGAATCATTGTATTAATAAAGCGGCTTTCGCTTTGGCTGGTCTACCTCGTTTTCTCTTCTGTCCAATTGGAACAGTTTTTGCTGCTGGTGGTGGTTTACAGCACTTGAGACGAATAGCTATCCCCACAATATGCTTGCATATGTAATTCTTTAAAAAATATGGACAATTGCATTTTGATGTTTTCCAATGCGCATCGTTCTCGATTTCCATACACCATATGTCATATGATTTCCTGAACTGATTGAATGTTGTCCATTGCTTGTTGTATTTATTTATATCGTTTTTTGTAATTGATTGAATATCACGAGCTGGAATATAGTACTTTTTCAAAGAACCATGTGAGAGACAAATTACTTCTTTTCTTGATTGAGCCCATTGATAGGAAGATGTCCACAATTCCAAAGATATTGTTGGTTCTATGGCAAAAAGTTTTGCATTAACTGATAATGAATCACGTTCAGTTGACCAATTGTAGATTATATTTGAAGAAATTGCCAGAAATCTTGATAATACGTGACGCTCTCGAAAGGTTCCATCATCTTTAATCGTTCTATTAGTTGCCTCTAGGGCGTTGTTTGTACTTGGTGTATTTAATTGTAATCCTTCATACCATCCATCATTCAATGTTAGCCATTCATAATCAAAGTAATTCAAAAAGCCTAATATCGATTGGTTCTTTTGTTTCGAATTCATTTTCCATTTTTTCATGAATAATGCTGTTGCTAGTTTAAATGTAGTTGATGAATTACATAACTGAAGCATCTGAATATCTTCTATTATCTCTTTTCTGATATCTTTGTCATCTACTTGACATACCCGATTTTCAATTTTCCGTTTCATATGTGCCCAACACATTATTTCCTTATATGAATT
>CAJNOL010002009.1:18562-42361 GCA_905250125.1 Rotaria sordida | reverse complement strand
AGTCCGATGATAAAGTCTTAACTTCAAATGTAACAGACAATGAAGTTGTTATTGCAAGAACATCTGAAGTAATATCAACAGAAGTAAAAGACGCCCATGAACAACAATTATCCTACACAGGTCTATTCGAGATTATGAAAGATGTTTTATCAACAATAGCCCAAACGAAAACAACTCCTTCGTTAAATGTTCCAGAACAAACTCTAATCGTTGACCGAACCTTTGAAGAAAAAGCTTCATCAAATCTAGTTGACTATGGAGTATCCTTGGTAACTAAAGATATTCCTAGTTCCACAAGCACTTTACTCATATCGGAACCTACTGAAGAAACAACTCATCCTGTTATGACAACTACATTAATTGAAAAACAAGTTCCTTCTCAAGTCACTGTACCTATCAAAGATATAACCTCAACTACAGAATCGACCATTATCACATCGCAAGCAATCAAAACAAACGAAGACGACAAGCAACAACAAGTATCATCAATAGGAATGTTCGATGAAATGAAAAATCTTTCACCATCGACACTTCTATCAGAAACATCTAATGAAACAAGTTCAGAAACTATTCAACCAATCGTAAAAGCTCAAGAAAAAGAAGACACTGTGAAAAAATACATCGATATAAACGATTCATCTAATATTTCTAGCAAACCAACATCTAATATTTCAAGTACTGATACCGATCATCCACAAAATTATACAACGACGGATAAATCGATAACGAGTGAAGAAGAAGAAGAACATCATAATGTATTCGATCTCGTTGTTGGCGCTATATCAAATCTAAAAGAAACAATATCAAATCTCGGTTCTTCTGGCGAAAAACCTATCTCACTAGAATCTCCATTAAATTTGTCTGACAAATCAATGATAAATATTCCACCATCGAACGATTTAGATAATGAAAAAAAGCAACAAACGTTTATTGAAAGTGTCAAAGAGATTGTTGATAAAATACATCAAACGATTTTACCTACAGATGAACAAATAATTCGAACTCCACAACAATCCTTAATTTCAAATTATTCTTCTATATCAAATCAATCTCAACCCACCGATACTCAAGGTGATCATCTTTCTTCTATTCATCAAACATCAATCGATAATTATAACCAACAATATGTATTCGAAAACAAACCTTCATATAAAAACCTTCAAGTTCTCTATGATAATTATCCATGGTATTCAAGTTATTATACAATTGCTGATGCTGAAGCAAAGATTTTTTGTTTAAATAAACAGTTAAATCTTGTGCATGAACAAAACCGTTCTTTAACAACAGTCGATGTTGATGAAAGACTTTCTACATACGACCATGAATTAGAAAACGAAAAAGATAAAGACGATGATGATGATAATGAATTTCAAATTATACAAGGTCAAAAACATATATCTTCATCAACAATACATGGAAGGACATCACCATCAACTATCACGACAATAAAACCACCAATTAGTTCAGATATAGATCTTGAACCAGTTACTCATCATGGACATCCAACTGTACCAATTATAACTTCTCCGATCGTTTCACAAACGACAACAATGCCTAGTAAGAAAAAACACAAGAAGAAGAAGAAAGATAAAAAAGAAATTATCTTATTCGATACACCTGAATTGATATCATCTATTCCTGAGAAACAGAAAAGCGATGTTGTACAATCTGAATTAGTAGAACAGAAAAATCTGATGAATATTGATATCATAGATTCTTCTCCAATTAATCAAACAAAAAAACATGAATGTAAACAATTACATCCAATTTCAACTATAATTTCTAAGAAACAACAGAAATCAGAAGTTTTATCGACAGTAATTACTTCTAATATTGATAAATTAAAACAAAAAGCTGATAAAAAGAATAAATTAATTTCTAAAGATGTTTCAAAATTATTATCTACACCGGTTACAACAGTTTCAGAAAAAGCAAAAATTAATGATCAAACAATTGAACAACAATCGATAGACAAAAAACCGATTCTACAGTCTTCACCATCGTCTATGTCGACAACTACAACAACCATTCGTACTAAAGTAATTCCTCCACCACCAGAAGAAGAAGAAGAAGACAATGAAGGATTTCAAGTAGTACATTATCATAAACGAATACTTACAGCAACAAAATCTGAAAAACCTTTATCACCGTTAACAACTACTTCAAAAGAAATTCTCAATTCTGATATCGATCTTAAAACATCAGTAATACATGAACATCAAAATTTACCAACATCAACAATTGATGTTACTCAAAGTACAACATCAAAGAAGAAAAAAAATAAACATAAAAAACTGAAAAAAGAAATAGTTTCTTCATCTAGCATTGATTCGACTAATGCTGAACAACAAATGACACATCAAGAAACAATTATACAAACTCCAATTCTATCGTCATCATCACCTCTCATTGAAGATTCAAAGATACAATCAAAATCAACTATACCATCAATCATTAAACCTACGAAAATTCTTACGAAAATTTCTCCATCTTCTGAAGAAGAAGATAATGAAGGTTTTCAAGTTGTACATTATCGTAAAAATATGACCTCAGCTTTACAATCTCGAAAAGCTCCACAATCACCAACAACACCGAAAACGATTTACGAACAAAACATTAGTCGTAACATTGGTCTTAAACCTGTAGTCAGTCAGGAACGTCATGATTCAACATCTCGATCTATTCCTCGTACAACTGCTACTAGTAAAACTCCTTCTAACAAACAACAAAAGGATCAAACATCGTTGATTAATACTCTACCTCGATCAGCATCAACGGAAACGCATCATATTACATCGACTAATGTTGATAATAGCTTCGACAAATCTAAAATCATCAAACAATTAGAATCGAAGCCCACCGATATTCAACAACAATTAAAAGATTCAAAATATGAAACAATTTCTAGTCTAAAATCCAAATCAGATCAATCCTCTCCGGCAGAACAATCAATCAAACCAATAGTTAAAGAATATCACATGTCAACAAAAACCAATGGTATAAATACAAATGACAAATCATCAACTGACAAGATTATCTCATCCACAGTATTCAACACTCAAAAACCAACATTAATAGAAGATGATGATGAAGATGAATTTCAACTAGTACGTCATCATAAACATAAAACTTCAACAATAACAAAACAACCAAAAATCACTTCTACGATTGATCAAAAATCAACAAATAATTATACTAAACAAGATTCATCTACATTAAAATCCAAGAAATTTAAAAAAACCAATGAACATACTTTATCTTCATTAATAACTAATAATGATTTTTTTCCATTAGCTATTGAAGAAAATCTAGATCAAACAATAAATGAAAATATTCAACAAATTCCTGAACTACAAACTAAAATTGCAAATAATTTTCTATCGAATTCAAATAAAACAATATCAATCAATCCAACATATGAAATTATTTCTTCACAAATTAATGGACAAATACATTCAACAGATAATACTCAAAATCAATTACAATCAAAAATATCAAATCAACAATTATCAACATTATCAAATGAATTTTCTAATAAAATTAATAATCTTTTGAAAATCGAACCAATTAAATCTATTAGTCTTTCTCAAACATCATCTACTGATATTCTTTCAACTTCAACTACACAAACAAACGATGAACAAAATAAAATAATATCAAATGAAAAAATTCCAAAACGACGAAAAAAGAAATTACGTACTGAAACAAAAAAAGATGATGATAAAAATTTATTAACTTCTTCAACAAATACTATTTCTACAATACAATCCGATGATAATAAAGAAAAATCGAATAAAAAATCTACAACAATAGTAACTCAATCTATTACTTCACTTCCTAATACATCAGAAATCTCATCCATAAAAAAAGATAAATCTCAAGATATAAAAATAAAAATACCCGAAAATATTTCTTTAACTTCATCAAAACCAATTCATCTTATTCAAAATCAAACATCTTCTGAAGAAACAAATGATAAATTAGATTTATTTTTACCTGAATATATTCGTCAACAAATTCATACACATCAAACAAATTCATCATCAATAGATAATTCTAATATTACTTCTACAACAACAACAACAACATCATCATCATCGTCTAATATTATTCCAAAGAAAAAACCACGATCTAAAATGCTCAAAAAAGATCTTGAAGTTAAAAGTTTATTAACAAATGAATTCGATAATATTGATAAACAAAATAAATCAATAATTATTTCAAGTGATAATGAAGATATTAATGATGATGATGAATTTATTATTCAAACTATTCATTCTAATTTATCAAATACATCTCAAAAAGAATTAAATAATATTTCTACTACTGAACAAAATATTGATAATATTCTTTCACATGGTTTTCATCATTGGTTACAAGAAAGTCAAGCATTATCACAACAAAAAGATAAATCATTATCTAATCATAGTTTAACGCAAGCTATGCAAAGTATTATTATTCAACCTATAGAAAATGATGAGTATAGTGATGATGAAAATTCATGGAATGAATTTCAAACTACTAAATCTACTTATATAATTGGTATTCGTCCAGAAAAAAAAATTCATATTCATAATGCATATTCAATTAATTGTCCTGAATCTATTTTAACATCTTCATATTTAATACATCAATCAAATAATAAAACATTTAAAGATGATTCAAGAAAATATGATTCAAATAATGAAGAAGATGATTCAATGGATGATAATACATCAAAAAAACAACATTCTCATCAAATTAATACACAATCATTAACAAGAGAAAAACAACAACCAAATTCTATTAATGATAATCATCTACAAATAAGTTTTACTACTGATGATGTACAACGATGTTTAGGTGAAGATTTTTATGATCAAATAAGTAATAATAATATTAATAATAATAATAATAATAATAATCATTCAAATAATTATGATGATTGGGCATATTTTCTTGAACATGAAAATTCTTATCATATTGGATATGATTTATCATCATCATTAGAATGTTTTTATGTTCAAACAACACTTGATGATAATACTTTTCTTTCAAATGCAACATCTATTCATTATTCTATTCAACATGAAAAACAACATTATGGAGATTTTATAACATCAAATAATGATATTATTATACCTGAATCAATGATTAAATTATCTTCATATAAATCTAAACCATCGGAATCTTTTCAAAACTGGAAAAATCATAAATTAATTTCAAATCAATCTCAAAATGATGATGAAATATTGATATCACATTCGACTAATGGTCTTTGTCGACAAGTGACACTATAAAACATGAACAAAATTTTCCTTTATTTTCTTTTCTTTTTTCTTTTTCTTTTTCTTTTTTTTTTTGATTTCTCATTTTATTTATTCATCTAGTCGATCAACAGTTATTCTATATAAAACAGACATTTTTGAACAATACAAATCGATACATATGATTTATACATTCCTCGACGTGTTCAAATGATTTATAACAGCATCAAGTTTTTTTCTTTTTTAGACATCGGATTATAATTTTGCTATATTAATATCAGCTGGTACTTTCATTCAATAAAAAGAAAAATCGGTAATTTTATCATTGAAAAGAAAAAACATTGAACGTCATCATTGTAACACGTCTATGATGAATCATTAGTATCATTTTCACATTTTTATTGTCTTTTTGCTTTTATGTGTGTGTATGTATGTGACAAGTGAAATAATTTTACACGTTTTGTATCTATTTTGTTCTTTGTTCTATTATACACTTGTTTATTACACACATAGTGTTACACATTTTCTTTTTGTTACATTTTAATTTTAGTTGAATCGATTAGATTATAATGAACGAGAAAATTATTAATAAAAGTCAAACACGAAAATAATAACGAAGATTTTTCATTGATTCTAGCAATCGACTAGTTCAGATCTGAGGAACGATTGAAAATGCTCTCTGATCTGTTATTGAAATTCTGCTCCCAAAACTGGAAGAAAATCTTTCGGACAGCTCAATTTCAGAAACTGAACTGTTGACATAGATCAATTCCTATTAAGATGACACGACAGTTGAGCTCCGCGGAGTGTAGATGTGATTGTGAGTGTTAGTTTTCTCTTCATTGATACCCACATTCATATTCTTTCAATGATTGTATAATTGACGTACATAAGAAAAGATATATGAAGAACTATTGACAATGTTTTCTTTGTTTCGAGATATGTACAGCTATAGTTTATCATTTATTTTGGTTAAAACTACATATGAAAGATTCAAATGTTGATTTACCTCTTATTAGAAGAATTATTTGAATAAATTTTATAATATTATCTGATCTGTTTGAAGAGTTCTTCGACTCATTCAATCTAAAATGTGAATTGGATATTATTCGATCTCTAATTGTTACAACATATATCATGTTAGGTCAAAAGGCTGCCTAGAATTCGGCCATAAAATTCTCTTATATTACACAAAATGGTAGAGTAAACCATTGCCTACAAAATGAGATAGCTTCAAGCTCTTTATGACGTTTATTAGTTGAGATACAGCAATCTTACGGAAGTCTCTAAAGTCAATTTTTTACTATTTCCTATAGAAAAGGCATTTTTTGATCTTCAATTGTATCTCAATTGAAAAACATCACAGAGAATTCGAAGGCGTTTCATTTTGTAGAGAATTGCATACTCTAGTGTTCTATGTAGTCTAAACAAAATTGTATTTACGTCTTCTAGATGTTGGAAAACTAGCCTTTTGATTTTCTGAAGTCCCTGTCTTTGGAAACTAGATAATGATTTTTATGTTCTTACATTTCTGTTGGAAACAATTTTCTCTATTCGGAATCTTTTTAACAATGACGGCAATATAAAAGAATTTGAAAATAAATTTTATTGAATAATTTTGATACTCATTGTATGAAGCAAAGTAAAAGTACTTAACTCTTTTTCAAATATATATTTTTTTTTTTGAATATTATTGTAAAATATAAATATAAATAATTGTCATCATGAAATAAAATCATTAGATTTTGAAATTTATAATTTATGATATACAATAAATAAGAACAAGAAAATACATTTATCAAATTCTAATCTTACATATCAGTTTGACAAATTTTCTTTTTTTTTTTTTTTGACTAATATTCCGGATAAATCGCTTAAGTGAAATTATTCATTTTAATTAGATTGATAATTATTTTTGGACATACTTCATCAAGAAAATCAATCAAACTAAGAAAATCTTTAGGACAATACATCTGGCTTTTTAATGTGGCGTGTACATAAATGCATATGTCAAGACCGCCGACTGTGATTGAGCTAGGTAAGAACATCTGATGACGATGATGATGACAGCGACAGCATATAATCGACAAACAATATTGCTGATCGATGGATGACGTGAATAAGAACAGATACAAGCGTTGAAAGCCTCATGGTTACATTTCTCTTTCTATCTTTTCTGACGTATATTTGTTTAAAATTTGTTCTTCTACTATATTATAGTAATATCAGAACAAATAATAAACATCTTCACAAAAGCAAGAAGAATTTATTATTATTATTATTATTATTATTGAAACATTAAATATCCAGAAGAATATTATACTTTTATTATTCTTATTATATAAAGTCTTTCTTTTTTTTTTCCAAATTAAATAAATCTATTCTAAATAGAATAACGAATTTTATATGAATGTTATCTATTATGTATGAATGTTTTGTAAGAGAAGAATTGATCTTTTTCCATATTACATCATTGACTATTGATGGATTCGAGATATGTATTGCTTATGTTGTCTATCATATTGATTTTTACAGACCAATGGATAACACTATACAATGAACAAGAAAGAATAAATTGCACTGTTCATATATTGTTCTTTTTTTTCTATTAACTATATACATTTTTTCTTCATTATTTATCTGCAGATGTCTATGTCAAGATTATTATTCTTTTTTTTTTTGTTGCTACAATTCGACGATACACAAAACAATGACAATATCTAATGATATTCATCGTTGTTTCTTTTATTTCTTGTATACAATATATATATAAGATTTAAATATACAAAAATGACGAAAGTATCTTATCTGGTTTCAAGTTTATAAGACAAAGATATGAAGTGATCAATTTCATTTCATTGTTATTATTCTTTCTCATCTTACATTTGTGTTTGAATAATGCAAAATGAATGATATTACGGTATTGTCATCGATATTTTTAACAAAGACATATTATGTTTTACATGAAGAAACAATATATACATATGATAGAGATGATTATAACAATAGCGACGAATTATCTGAGACAGGTAAACAAAAAAAAAAAAAAACAAATAGAAAGTTTTATTTTTATTTTATTTTTTGTGTCTTTATTTAAAGATAGCAATTGATATAGATGATTTAAATCTCGAACTCTAATCCTATGTAATAGACATTGGCATTTGAGAATATAATCATTGAATGTATATTTAAACAATTATTGTTAGAGAAAAAAAAAAAAAGTAGACAAGTGTGTCAAAAGGTTGAGTGTGTTGTCCTTTCTTTTTCTTCGTCTAATCCTTACTTTTCGATCTTAATTATCTTTATTCTCTCGATTAATCATCTGATCATCATTATCTTTGTTAGCAATAGAAAGAATCTGCTGCTGTGCAGATGCCATTCGACATATTATCTGATATGATTGTGAGAGATCACTTTGGCATCCTATGTACGCATTGTATACTTATAAAAGGTTCATATTCTCTCTCTCTCTCTCTCCCTCTTATTTTTTTTTTTTGTTGGTTGTCAATATCATCACAGTAGTAGTAGCTATACAACGATGCTACTTCATCATCTCATTCTATATACTTTTTTACGTTCGGTCGAGATACCCAGAGAAAAAGAACAAAAGGAAAAGAAAATAAGATAGAATTGTACAGTGAATGGAATAAACTTCTTCTGTTCTCTCTGCTGTGCGAACAAACGATCATTCATCTTGCGCATCTTTGCATTTCTTCCTCTCTCGTTCTCTGTCTCTATGATTCTCGATTAATGTAACCAAAGATAAATGTTTATTTTATACGTTAAAGCTCACTAAGAAAAACGACAACGAAGAAATCATCTTGCTCGTATATTATACGATTACTA
The DNA here is from genome assembly GCA_905250125.1 of Rotaria sordida. Lineage (NCBI taxonomy): Eukaryota > Metazoa > Rotifera > Eurotatoria > Philodinida > Philodinidae > Rotaria > Rotaria sordida. The sequence goes on along the minus strand of CAJNOL010002009.1, from coordinate 33,269 downwards.
AAAAATAAAACATAAAAGACACAATACTATGATCCTGTAGTTTAGCAAATCTTTATTTCATTTACTTTTTCATTAATTTCTTAAGAAAATAAAAGAATGGGTAAGAAAAAAATTTTTTTTTGTCATTAGAAAATCTTATTTTATATTTCATCTAGAAACATCTGAAGCTATGAATAATATCAATCAATCTCGACCCATAAATATTTCACATGAACGAAATATATCAGATAATAATCCTTATTCATCATATGAACATATTTCTTCTGAACAAAAACCTATTCCTTCATCAACCTATGGTCCAACATCTTATCAATATCCACCAACAACTAATTATACAAATAATCTTTCATTAAATCCTATTACATCGGATGATTCTGGAAATGAATCATCAATAAATTATAATAAAAAAATGAATCCACATTTTGTTGTTGTAGCCATTGATTTTGGTACAACCTTTAGTGGTTATGCATTTGCATTTACACGAGATATTGATTCAATTTTAATGATGCGGAAAGTTGATGGCAATGATCCCGGTTCGTTTTCTTCTTCTTTTTTTTTTTTTTATTTCAAAAAAAATAAATTGTTAATAATACATTCATTTTAATTAATAGGTGTAATTAATCAAAAAACGCCAACAACAATACTTTTAACACCAAATTTAGAATTTCATTCATTTGGTTTTTGTGCAAGAGATTTTTTTCATGATCTTGATCTTGATGAAGCAAAACGATGGTTATTTTTTGAAAAATTTAAAATGCATCTTCATCATACACAAGTAAGAATTTTAATCGACAAAAAAAAAAAACCAATCGATCAATGATTGATTCTATCAAGGAATTTAGGTTAATAGTATTATGTAAGAAAATAGTTATATTCACTCAATAGATGATCTATTACATCATTCAAGTAAAATGTGATAGTGATTGACGATTGTTTAATAGAGCAGAAAAAAAACCGTCATAATCTCATAATTAATATTTTTTTTTTTTTTTTGACATCGACAATTTATTCTTATTCTTGACTTTGATCATTTAATTATAATAGTTTTTCTTGAGAAGAAAATGATTTTCGTACACATACGTTATTTTGTATTTCATGAATTCCTTTTTTTGCTTTGCCTTATATAAAACATTAGAAAATGTATAGACATTCACTGATAGGTCTAAAATAATGACATATTTGATGATGCGAATACAATGAAACAAAACATTTGTGTCTACATATCTTACTACTTATATAATCAATTTTTTTTTTTTGCTTCATATAATTTTATCAAGTTTACATTTATCGTCATATGACTTGTATCTTTTTCTTAATATAACTATAAATCTATATAGGATCTCAATACTCAAACATTAATTACTGCAAGTAATGGACGAAAAGTTCCTGCATTAACAATATTTACTTATGCTTTACAATATTTTAAAGAACATGCTTTACGTGAACTTACTGATCAATCAGGTACAAGATTTGTTAATGAAGATGTTCGATGGGTTATTACTGTACCTGCTATATGGAAACAATCAGCTAAACAATTTATGCGAGAAGCAGCTTATCAAGTTTGTTGTTAAATTTTAATTATCAAAAAAAAAAAAAAAAAAAAACGAAATTTGTTAATATTCTATTACTTAGGCTGGTATTGCTTCAAGAGAATTTCCTGATCAATTACTTATTGCTTTGGAACCAGAAGCAGCATCAATATATATTCGTAAACTTCGAATGCATCAATTTATTCCTGATGAAACTCCAACATATTCTCGTAATTCAGTACGACGTGAACATGGTCCATTATCATCTTCATTTTCTAATCAATCATCACCAATACTTTTCGATTCTGATAAATGTTAGTATTTAAAAGATAAGAGAAAAAATATATTAGATAGTTGATGATATTTAATCTTTCTATCATAAAGAAAACATATATACAAAAGAAAGATGAAAGGTAAAAGAAAACATAGACTGAATAATTTTCTGTAGTCTATATACAAACGAGTAATTAACAGAAGAAATATAAGAAATTCTTTTCTTTTCTTCATAAGAATAATGAAAGACTATAAAAATATAATAGAAGAATTTTAATAGATATAAAAAGACTTTATTTGACTTGTAAAAACTTCGAGAATTCCTTTCATCAGTAAACCCGGATGGATCCAAAATTTTCGAATCTAGACTCGATCGAACTGTACTATGATACTCTTAATGAAGCATTCTAATTGAATTTAGATATAGTTACTCCGAAGATACGAGATACTGTGTCCTAGTTTGTTGTATTTAGCAGCTAGCACATCCTACACATTGTTTAAACGACTAGAATCGGTTGGAACCGAGTCTACTTATTAGAAAAAGTTTGAAACTTTCAGAATAGATAGGTTTCGACAAATCTTGAGTACCTTAAACACTTTCTAGTATTAACAGAAAAAAGTTTTAGCTCGAACGGCATTATAGCACTTGAAATAATTCTATAGATAATCATAAATTTTCATCGATTTTTCTTTCTATTAAATTAGTATCAACCGATCAAATCGAATATAATACAAGTAAACAAGCATTTGAAGTCATTCTTGATCGTGGTACACGTTATATTGTTGTTGATTGTGGTGGTGGTACAGTAGATGTGACTGTTCATGAATTAGATAATAAAATGGGAACTTTAAAAGAATTATATAAAGCTACTGGTGGACCCTATGGTTCAGTTGGTATGTTTGTTTAATAGAAATAAAATTCTTTTTGTCTTTTTTAATTAAAAGAAAAATTATTTTATAGGTGTTGATCAAGAATTTGAAAAATTAATGTGTACAATATTTGGTAAAGAAGTAATGGAAGATTTCAAAATGAAACGACCAGCTGGTTATGTTGATTTAATGATTGCATTTGAAGCACGAAAACGTACAGCTAGTCCATTTAAAAATAATCCATCAAATATTTCATTACCATTTTCTTTTATTGATTATTATAAGAAAAAAAAGGTAATATTATTTTCAATTATTTAAATGTTTCTTCGTTAGAAGAAGAAAATTTTAGTTATCACTCATTTGATTTCATAGGCAGGCAGAGTTCCTACATTTGTGAAGGTTTAAATATTTGGAAAAATTTTACGAATCTCATTCTGAACTTATATTTGGTAAACGAAAACTCTTTGAAGAAGAATTATCTCGCGCATTTTTCTGAAGATTACGTTCAGCCAAATGTTAGATGGTACATTCTATATAACTGTATTTTTATTTTTGAAACATCTTTTCTAAATAACTCTTAGCTCTTTCCGGACTCAGGTAGGCGTATTAGTTGTTGAAAATCGATCAAGGTTTGATAGACATTCTAGTGTAAATATTCTATTTGTCATGAAATGAAAAAAGAAAGTGTTAACAATACTTCTATATCAGTAGCGAATCTAGGAGTTTAGAAGGAACGAGGATAATTATAGACTGAACACATTTTCTGGACTTATACAAGGTAGTGTAAACTTGTTTTTGCTTAAAAAAATCTTTAAAAATTTCTTGAAGGCGGGATACCATCCATTTCTCTAAATCGGCTAGTGGCCCCTTCATCACCATTCGAAAACTTTTATTTTTTGAGTCTCCATTAAATTGACTTTGCTCTGCTATCTATATCTGATTTTACCGTATTTTTTTGTGTGTCATAGGGTTCAACAGTGGAATCTGCTATTCGTCGTTATAATGATCCGGATATAAAATGGTCATCACAAGGCATGATGAGATTAACACCAGAAGCTATGAAACGTCTTTTTCATCCGACAATAGAAAAAATAAAGGGTGCTATTGGTGATGTATTAAACAGTCCTGATGTTAAAGGTAAAAAGAATGAAGAAGAATGATATACGACTACGATTTCTGTTCATTTAGGAATTCATTATCTTTTTCTTGTTGGTGGTTTTGCTGAATCACCAATACTTCAACATGAAATTCGTCGAGCTTTTTCATCCATTCTTAAAGTGATCATTCCTCAAGATGTTTCACTATCAATATTAAAAGGTTTTATTTCAACTTAAAAAAAAAGAAATAAACGGACTAATATGACGTTTCTTTTTTTTATTTTTATAAGGTGCTGTTCTATTTGGACTTGATCCAACTATTGTTAATGTTCGTCGTTCACGTTTAACTTATGGAGTATCTGTATTGAATCGTTTTGTTTCTGATTATCATATAATTGAAAAGAAAATTACTAAAGATAATATTGAATGGTGTGCAGATATATTTGATAAATTTGTTCTTGTTGATCAATCAATTGGTCTTGGTGATACAGTTATAAGAAAATATACACCAGCAAGACATAATCAAGCACAATGTATCATTTCATTTTATTGTTCAGAATCAGATAAACCACTGTATGTTACAGATCCAGGTGTAAGAAAAATTGGTAAGTATTTATTTATTTTTGTAAGTTAAAACTATCAACTATTTTTAATTATTTCCTATTAGGTACTCTGGTTCTTGATATGTTCAATGATGGATATATACAAACAAATCATCATAATAATTCATCAATAACTTCTAAAGATCGTCGACGGGAAATTCAAACACGTATGGTTTTTGGTGATACTGAAATAAAAGTTAGCGCACTTGATATGACTACTGGCAAATGTGTTCGAGCTACAATTGATTTTCTCAATAAATAATATTATCTGTTGATACATATACATATATACATATACGTACATATTGACTAATAGTCAACTATTGATCAGTAGGATAATTATATCTTAAATTATTTTTTTCTTTTCAATTCATGTCAGCATTATATATTTAAAAAAAGGAATTTGAATATCTTTCTGTTTTCTTTTTTATTATTTATGTGTTTCTCATCTTTAAGTTTCTTGTTGTTTTTTTTTGCATATATTTGAACATGGAATTCGCTTATTTCTTTTCTTTTTATACTTAGAAAAAAAAGAAAATATGTTGTGTTATTCTTCTATATCGTATACAATGGAAATTTGTGTTTTTTTTTAATGCATATATATATATATGCAATCCTTCTTGATTAGATGGATTTTTATTTTACAAATCATGGAAAGAATCAGATTCGAATAATGAATAATTGTATATGAAAAGGAAGAATTTAAAAATAAAGAAATAAAAGTTTATGAAATTTATTTTACACTTCAGCAAGGACAAGATTTATATTCATATAATCAACTGTTTTAATAATAATTGACAACAGATTGTGTACCTTCATCGTCGAATTCCTCTCGATGATCTATACTAGTGATCTTCGTTTCGACGATCATTCTTTTTATTTGCTTTTTGTGTATATATCGTGTAGAGAGAGAGAGAGATACTACAGATATCATCTCAGAATATTACCGACAACTTCATTGTCGAAATGTAGACTGCCGAATTTCTATGATGTGACTTTCGGCGAAATGTATGCTGATTAAAATGATGCCTTGCAATGACTAGTGCTATAAGCAAGAGGAAAGCAGCTGATTTTTTTAAAATTTTTAATCGATTTTAAATCAGAACGATCAGAGAAATCAAGATAATCATTGAAAAAATCGATTTAATCTAAAACCAATTGAAAACAGAAGTTTTATAATCTCTGTTTAATTGTTTCATCATAGTATTCAGCTATATGTAATCTGTGTTTTGATCGTAGATTTTTGTATCGTGTTCAAATATAAAAAATCATGTTATAGATGCATGAAGCATTTGCGAAGTTATCAACATACTGTTAACATCTGTTCTCTTTAGCTTTCTTTCTCGTCAAGATAAAAAATAGATGGGAAAAAAAGTTAGAAGCTCAGCAAAATTACGAAGTTTAAAAAGATCTATTGCTTATATTAAACAAGAAAGGAAACAAAGCCTCCACCGTACATACTATTTTTTTCACAAACACATATGTATGTTAGCAACGTTCTCCTGACTAAAAAAAAGAATAAAAACATTATCTCGTGATGTTTGCATACTGATCTCTTCATATTTTCACTATTTATTTCTCTATTGATGTGATGTCTCTCACTTGTAGTCTATAATATTAAAGCTTAGTAAATTCTTTATGACATCAAGAAAGCCTGTTATGAACATCAGTCATCTTTCCGATTAATATTTTTTCTTATCACGATAAGCAGTTTTATCATTTCGTCAACGAATACGTCGGAAAGAAAACAAGCGGATTTACTCAAATTGTCAGTAGTGATGATATTTATTTGTATTGTAATTGTGTTCTTGGTATTCTTAAATTCGATTCAACTGTTTATTTTCTTTCAAGTTGTCTCTTTATATTAAGCTTGATAATAATACTTATATTATTCATCCTAGCAAAAGAGTTCATTTTTCCATTTAATTGAACTTTTAACGAAGAAGAGAGATGAAGCAGCACGAGTTTTAAGACAAGATAGGAGTGTTTGTGTCTCTTGTAATTTTTTGCAACTATCACAACCAATACCGATAACACTACGATCATATCGAATTCATCTTCAATGACTTTAGTTTCCACATCTTCACGAAGCAATATTAGCAGTCCCGATATTATAAAAGCTATCTACGAACGTAGAAATTGTATTATTTTAACTATAAACCAACAAATTGAAAAGAATAAGAAACTTGTTGGTAACAATTTTAGTCTTGCTGAGAGGATACACTACAATGTGGATATCACCGTCAGCCCCGATTCAGCTATTATTTGATGTTTTTGTGGAGTTAAATCGACCATGAAGTTGGTACATAAAAACTACCAGGTAGATGTGGCTATTTGAACCTTTATAATTCTCCTGTAAAGGAGGATGTAGGTGCGGAATACGGGTATGGATGTGACTCTGCTTATCAACCACACCCATACCCTACATACTGATTAACGAGGTAGTCAATACGCCATTGAATGTATCATCCGAGACAGTTAGCCATTAATGACTTGTTCATGATCATTCCATGACTGATGATACTGAGGTTTGAACACAGTACCTTGTGGGTACGTGTCGAACAACGTAACTACTCAGCCATGGTGGCTGTATTTGTACACGCACGTATATTTACTTTTTATGGAAATCTAAAACATTTTGGCATTATTGGCACATCGATTAGGGTGTGGATGTGGATGTTAGTATCAATAAAGAGAATACTAACGCCCACACCCTCACCATCAATTGTAACAAAGTGTTCAGATAAGATCTATTATTGAAAACATAGGTTGACTTAACAATATGGCATAGAACAGCTATTTTTACTTATTGTCATTGCTGGGTTTGTGTTTCTAACAAATATTTGTCTTACTCTTTTTTTTTCTGTTGCTTTTAGTTTTTATGAAATTGATCTAATGATACTGATAAATAAGATGTCAAGATGTGAGCTGATTAAATATGTATACTAGTTTGATCGCAAACATTATATTTCGAAACGAAAGTAAAATGCCAATATTTTGTCTATTCTTTTAGTTTCTCTTTCCATTTAACAAGCATATAATACTTACTATTTTTTTTTCTCATGAATAATATATCACAAGTAAATATTGTGACGTCCGATTTATGGATCCATGAAGAATAAAAAAACAGGTGGGACCAATAAAAAAAGAGATGTAGATTCAGTTGTTTGGAGTTAAATAATGTTATCATGATTATTCACCATCTTTGGACTACAATCATTATAAAAAATATTTTATAACCGAGTATATATTCCATGGTTAAATACATCAAATCACAGGAAAAAAAATGCAAGTTCGTATTCTCATCCTTTTGTTACTTTCAATAGCCTTCACGGAAGGTTTTTTTTTCAATTGTAAGTTTATTCTTTTTAATTGTAAGATTCTTTAAGTTTCTTTTAAATAGCTAAACCAAAATGTCAAATTAAAGCATATGGTTCAAGCAAATATATAATAGGAGATAAATTATTACTTCATGAAAATTTTCGTAGTCGTGTTAAACCTTTAGAAAATGTGGCAAAAGATTGTAAAGTACGTTTATATATTAAAGGATCATATTATCAATTACAAGATCCAGTACAACAAGTCTTAGTTTCTGAAGCTGATATAGCCATTGGTCATGGTTTTCGATTTGAACTTCGAGATGAAGATAATGTAGTTTTATGCAATAAATTATGCCTTTCAAAAAGTATGATTATGAATAGAATTTAATTGTTGAACATAACATCTTCTTTTTAGATCCACGGGATATACCAGAAGTGATATGTTTCCTGCAAGGTGCAATTAAAAATGGTTTGACATGGTCACAATCTAATACAGATGTTTTGAGTGATGGTACATATGCTTCAAATACAGCTGGATATCAAGCATTGAAAATAGACATTCAAACACGATGTCAAAATGAAAAGTTAAAACGAGAATTCTTACGAGCACTTCGTAAGATATATGAAGAAGACGAAGAAGACAAAAAACAATAAATTCAATTTCAATTAAGACTAGACTCAATTTGAATCTCTTTTCTTTTTTTTAATATGCTATTTTTATTTTAATTAATAATTTTATATTCAAGAAAATTAGATTTTATAGAGTGTCATATTGGTTTTTTTTCATATGAGTGACATATATATATGATGGATCTAGATCAGATGTTTATGTGCAATTTCAAGGTTAAAATCAGTGTCTATATAAAATATTTACAAAAAATAACTGTACAAATCAATGAATTCTCAATGTACTTCAGGTTAGAATCAACATACAGGCGAGCGAAAGAATATATGAATAGCTATAAGAATTTTGAATTTCTCCACTTATATGTAAGAAAAATATAAGATTAGATGTCTTTCACGACCAGTAATAAGTAGCCTATATTGTTTTATGTTCTGCTCGAGGAGTCTATGCGATTATTTCAAGTTCTGAGACACTTTCTTCTAAAACTAACCTATTTTTCGAACTGTACAAGAAAAACTCGTACTAAAAGAGGCTTTATTAACATCCTTGTAATCATTGTTTTGATCAAAGTAATTTTCTATCCTATATTAACAGTTTTCAAAGAGAAAATAGTTTTATCATCTACTACTAGTTAAAACCATGGTATCATATACCTATTTTGCATTCTACAATTTTCTTTTAATATTTATCTATTTACTCTAAAGAATAATAATAATAATATGAAAACACAATGAAATAATATATTCTATTGTAAATAACTCATATTGTCTAAATCGAAAGCAAAGAACGATAATAATATATGATACATAGATTATCATCAAGAAACGAAGAAATAAATTCTTTATTCAATTATCTGAATAATATAAAATAAAAATCAAACAGAAAATTTATATTGCATCATAATGTACTTTTAAATTTCACGCTTAATTTTATAATAAAATTTAATGAAGCTTGTACAACAACTGAATGTAGACACCATAAAAAAAAAAGTCATTTTTCGGAAGAGATTGTTAAAATAACATGTTTGGTGTAATAATTGATTTATTCGTTTACAACCTTTGTTTTTAAAGAGCGTTTATTTTATATAAGAGAATGTATTGTACATTTTTCTATCATTCATATTTCAATGTTTGTTATGAATGTACGTTAAAAATGAATAAATAGGATGTGGATGTTGTTGTGAGTTTTCGCTGAAATCATCTACGCTCACGTCTTTCTGAACACTGCTGCGAATGAGTTCCTAACGTTGAAGACTAATTATGTGTTTTGAAACTTTTTTTATGAAAACAGCTCCAAAGTTCAATTTTATTCTCCAATGTTCGTTTTCCTTTGCTTGTGGAGAATCCAAACATTGAGAAATAAGAACAAAAAAGACACTAGATGAGATTTCATAATGAAATGAAAATGAGCATATTTCGGAATATGAACAAAAAATATCAATTCTTATTCATGTGAGAATAACTGAGCAAAAGAAAAATAAACTATTTCTGTTGTTACATGATGTAATTTTGCTTATGATTCACGTACGTAATTGATTGGTTTTTTCCAATTATACTGTATTTATGCATGCAAAAGAAAGTATCCTCTTTCTTACAGTTCCATCTTTATACGTCTCTTACGAAGTGACATCGTTATGGATTCTATCGATCATTATTACATGATGATCAGAGTTATTAAATTTTGAATTTATAGAAACCAAAAGAAATTGAGAATCTTTAGATTTTTAATTCATCAACAATATTCCATTGTCAATCGACAAATCATTGAAAATCCCTATATTTATCAATATTCATTTATTGCGAATGAATCTTTATGAATAATGCTGTGTATACCATCAATTTGTTTGGTTTGTTTCTCTACGTGAATGAGAAGAGAAAACAATAACTGTATGACTGAGAATCGATTGATTGATAGATATAAAAGAATAGAATGATTTTATCTCGACTATTGAAACAGTTCGATTTCGAGAAGAGTTCTTATCCTTCGAAATGATTTTGACTGCCTTTCTCAGTCGCTACAAGTCTTGAATAAAAGGTTAAATTACTCATAGTTATCGATTACTCACTTGTAATAGGATCATCCTAAAAGACAATCCGATAGTACAACATCATGATCCAATAAATGTATATGAGTTGTTTAAGAAATAATTTCATTTCATTTTTTTTTTAATAAGAATTTGCTGATGATATATGCAGAATGATTGACATCAAGATTGATATTGGTTTTGCTGTTCGTAACTGTTCAGCTTGTCCTATTTCAAGTTGATCGAATTCAAAAGTCTTTTACATCCAAAGTTCTCCAGTCTTGATTTAATTTTCAAGAAACGTATATCAAGACAGTAGTACTGTCGTTTCACTAGACTAATGATTGAACGTACTGATACATTTTCCTCGTAGATATGCAATTGCAGTGATTGATATTTATGTATAGCTCTGATGTTTATTCACAAAAAATTAAAACAGACAGAAAGAAAAACCTATTTTGAAATAGATACAATAATTAAGTTATATAGAATATGAAGTCCTTATGAATGAGTACGAAATTTTCGCTTTTTTCGTCGATCGACAATTCGGCTTTCTAAAATATAAAAAAACCTCATCGAATATATCTACAAGAAGTTAGATAAGTTGTTTTTTTCTTTCAAATTTCCATCTATGATTTAGTACATTTCAAAAAGGAAACAAGAAAATCTTTTAGTAGATGTTTGAAATTCTTGATGTAATGCATTACTCAATGACTATAATCTTAGCATGTTTATATATTTTGAATTACTTTTACAAAGTTCAATTCATTTTAAGTACTTTTATCAAGAAATTTCTTTTACATCATTTTATTTCTTTCTATTAATAAAGATCTTCTCTTTGATTCTTGTACTACTTCATGGATCTGTAATTTTCTCGCTGATTTGGATATTTTTTTTTAACGCTATATAATATACCGTCCAAAGATGTACTTGATGTCGATTGATTTCAAATTTTCGATAAATCACTTCGAGATCCGAATCATCTAAATAGTAGATAAAATCATATCGATGAAATCTATTTCTAATTAACAGCATGAGAGAAACAAAGAACTCATTATTGGAAAGATATGTGATTTCAAGAAGATAGGAAAAATATGTTTTTTACTTATTAGAAAAACTGAATTTTCCTCGAATCAGTTTCTAGTGAAAATCTTTCAAATAGCACATGTTTTACCTGTAGTCTCATGAAAATGATGCAAATTTTTATTTTGTCTATGCTCCAGTGCTTGTTGTATACTTGCAATGGTGTTTTGGATGTGTAAAGCGAATAGTGCTTCTCTAAAAAAAAATCCACGAAAACCATTTCAGAATACGTTTTTATTCGAAATTCAGGAAGTATCAACGTACATATGTGCGAGAAAAAGATCTTTATCAATATAAAGATCGGCATTAAATTTTTTCAAAGTTTCAATATCGTTAACAACCGCTACAATTTCAATACCACAATTGGCATTGATTCGTTTTCTCAGATATAGAACGAGCATTTCCTTAGATTGCTGATCAGAAATAAGGTCTTTCGATAGATAAATATTTATCATAAATGTCAGCAACTGAAAGTAAAAAAAAAAGTAAGTAAAATTTCTTCATAGTGACTCAACAGTATTTGAACTATACCTCGATTCCTTTTGTATATCGTTGTACGTCGACTGGACGTCGAGTCTGTCGGCGATTTCACTAAAAGGAAAGCATTAGGAAAAAAAATGTGAAACTATACTCATTCTTAGAGCTACTTGGTCGAAACTTTGACCTTTTAGGTATTCGTTTGTGAAATACAATAGTCAATGAGTGCTGTATCATTCGATCGACAAGGCATTCTCTATATTGTTGAACATAGTATAGAGCAGTTATCAAAGTCATTGCTTTTAGAAATGTTAAAAATTATAAATTCGAAAGAAACACTTCTGAAGATTGACGACACTCTCGACATTAATCAATCTAATTGCCAGGACATATCAAAGAGTGCAGGTCCCGTGCTGTTTTTGATCTGCAGATCCATCTTTCATTTCATAATTTGATATGTCACACTAATCGACCTTTTTGGATCTATTCTGTCCAGATCCTTGTTTTTCTTTATTAATCAGCCAAGATTCTTTTTATCCTAAACTTCCGTTAAGAATCTTTTTTCTTTTCTATTGAAAGAATCTTGTTCAAACTTCAAATTGTTAATACTTATTTTCTTTTAATAGAGTATGTTGAAATGAAAACTATTTTCTATGTTCGTCTCCGAATATGTCTATCAGCAAAGCAAAGGAAACGACATTTATCAGATTACTATTGTATCCAATGTTATCATTAAATATTTTTGAAACGTTTAATGAAGAAAAAAAAAGGATAATTGTGTGTTGATTTCTAAGTAGTATTTGAGACAATATCATTTAGAATTTAATATTTAATTTGAAGTATGTAAGCACAATAATCTCTATCTGCTCTATTGAATTAATCCGAGAATAATAAGTTATGTAATCGTTTCAGAATTGTTTGAATTATCAATAGAATATTTAAAGACAATATGAACCGATAGCTTCATAGCACATTGATTTTTATATCAGTCGTGAAAAAGTACATAGAGAGCGATAGATTATGTTAGAAAAAAAAGAACTTGACAGTTTTCAAAGTTTAATCTACACCCAACTCAATCGGATAAAGTTGCATCTACATCCATCAATGGATCAGATCGGATTGCAGGACTCTATCAGTAGCTTCTATAATATGAATAAGATTAATAACTGAAAAAGAAAAGAATATCTTTTTTCTTAATCACAAGTTAATTTGTTCTATTCAATATATTTATTTCAATAATAAAATAATGTTATTAGATTGAAAAATGTCTTGAATAATGCATATTTTATTATGAAGTTAATTCCGTTTGACGATGTTTATTAAGTAATTCAACAGGTGTACTTTCAATTTGTAAGAATGGACCAGTAAAAGCCTAAGAAAAAAAATACAAACAATGACAAATCATTAATTAATCTATAAGAAGGAAAAAAAAAATATTTACTGTAATCGATAGATTTGGAATTTCTAAATTGTGTACAGTATGATAACCTGAATAATCTTTTTCGTCTGGTCGTGATTGTCGTATAGCTTGATTTTGATAATCTTTTGCTGCCTAAGAAAAAAATCAAAAACAAAAACAAAAAATAAAATATAGAATTTCTTCTATGTAAAATTTATTTACCATAAGTAATGGATATTTTGATGTTCGAGCAAGATATGCTTTCCATTGTTCAAGTCGTTTTTCTTTAAATGTATGATTTCGTATTAACTTTAAAAAAAAAAAAGCAAAAAGAACTATTTCAATGATAATCATAATATTATTTTTCATTTCTTATACATCATCATAAAATGCTTTTTCAAATTGTAAATCTTGTTTATGATATTGTTCTAAGATATAATTTTGTGTTGCAGCAACAGCTAAATAAATATTTTTTTAAAATTATATATATTTAATTGATTTTATTTTCATACCTAATCCACGTTCTTCTGTTGCTCGTAAAATTGTATCTACAGCTTCACCATCAGGTGCAACTAATTTAACACCTTCTATATCAAGTTCAGTAACAATTTCTTGCCATATTTCACCCATTTTAAAATCAAGAAAATTTTCAATTATACATAATGTTACAAAATCTTCTTCATGTAAACCAGGTAATTCACTAAAACCTAATTTACAAAAAAATCCATAAATTTTTGAACGCATATTATCAATTAAATCTAAAACTGATCGTGATGGTTCAAAACGTGCAAGTGGTGTTATTTGAACTGATTGTTGAAGAACACCCATTAATGGTTTTGTATGATCATTTATTACACCTTTTTCTGTTCGAGAAACCTTTTAAATAAATAAATAAATATATGAATTATATTCATTTTCTTTTTTTTTTTTGTTTTATTTTTTACATGAATTTCATGTTCTTCATCACGCCATAATTCACAAAGAAGATGTGTAAATTGTTGTTGTTTATGTCCTTGCCATGTCATAATAAAATGAAGACATTTTGTATTTTCTGTTAAATCTAATACACAACCAAGAATAATATTTTGTAAAGATTTTGGATTTGTCTATTCAAAAGAAAGAAGAAAATCTATATTTAAATTAAATATTAATTTATACTTCAATTAAATCAAGTAAAGCAAAAATGCCTTGTTTTTGTATAAATTCATCTTCATTAATAACACTACCAACGACACAACACCATACACAATCAATAGCTGCAACAAGTAAACGATGATAACCAAGACCACCACAAACATATTGAGATTCTATTACAAGTAATTGAATTAACATTTCAATACCTTCAGAACCAAAGATTTCCTATATATATATATACATGAAAAAAATATAATTAAACTTCAAAAAAACTC
>CAJNOL010002009.1:0-18552 GCA_905250125.1 Rotaria sordida | reverse complement strand
ATTTTCTTACTTTTCTATGAACATCTAATTCACATAAACAACTTAAAATAAATAATCCATCACAAATAATATCCAAATCAACATAATCTATATGAATTGATTTTTGCTGTCCTACACGTCTTAAATATCCTTTTTTTTTTAAAAGAAAAAAAGAAAACAAAAGTTTTTATTTAAAAACTAAAAAAACAATTTTTCTATCTACCAGTAATCGATGGTATAATTCCTTGATCACATAAATCAATTTGTACACGGTCATCTCTTGTCGATAAAAGACTACGAAATAATCGAAAAATACATTTTAATTGTGATCGTTTATTATTTCGACCACCTTTTCCAAAGAAACTATTTCCTTGACTTTGATATTCATCTTAAAAGAAAAAAAAAAAACATCTATCTTGAATTATTAATGAACAGAAAAAGAAAAAACCATTTTTACCATCACTAATTGCCCATTCATAAAACAATAAAAGTCTTGTTCCAACATGATAGTCAAAATATTCATTTAATGATCGTGGTAATAAAATTGAAAGAGCTGCAAGAGCATGTAATTGAAGATCTTCTGTTTGTGATAATGTCCATTCAAATACATTTCCTGGTTGAATTTTTCGTGGTAATGGTTCAATATAAGATAAAAAAGCAAGTAATACTCGACTATCGATCATTAACTAAAATGAAATCAATCTATTTTCAATATAAAAAACAAAAAAAGTGTTCCAAGAGTTTGAATAGAAATAATTTTCTAACAGTTCAAGTGATTTACATATATTTTCTTTCAGTAATTATTTAATATCATTCAAACTGTGACCGATCATGTACCATACTAATTTCACAAAAGGCTGAGCATGTGTTTAGTCATTGGATAAATTTCTATAGCACTTAATTTGTAGTTTTGGTTGTACAATTACACGAAACTTGAACTTAGTTATCACGAAAACTGTTGGTACTAGAGATGAGATCTGTTTGATTCGTAGGTTTTCAAATCGATCTCAGTTTTGGATCTGCTTGATTTTTAGAAAATTGTGCTTCTAATTCGTTTTAAATTTTGAAAAATATTAACGAATCCTGGAGGCACAAACATTTATTCGAAATATTTTGAATAAATCTTCAAAGAATAGACTATCAAATTATTACAAAAGAAAAATATATTAGTCTATGAATGTTTGTATGTTGTTCGAACTTTTAGAATATTTTATTAGATAACATACTTCATTTATCACAGGATTTCGACTAAGTACAACAACTGTATTGAAAAGTAATTTTTTTAATTCGAAATCTTCTTGTGATGTTGTTAATTTAAAATTTTTTACCAATGGATTATTACTTCGTACTAAATAATAATGAATAGATTATTATTGAATAATTTATTCTTCTTTAATTTACTTACATTCAGGATATGAAGCAAATAGAAGTAATTGTTTAGCAAAACCAGTTTCAACAAATGGAGCATCTGGTTTAAGACTAATAATAAGAGAACAAACGACAAGAATATCATTTCTAAAAATATTAAATATATATATATATATATATATTTTCTTCAATTAAAAAAAACAAAAAAGAAATTTAAACCTTAATTGACGATGATATTGACTATGACTTTGTGTTACTTGACCAAGAAATGCTTCTTGTAAAAGACTAAATATTAATTATAATAATAAAACTAAAATAAAAATAATAATATAACAAACCTTATAGTAACACGTGAATTAAGTTGTTCACTTATTTGTTCTTCATCACCATATTCAAATAAATTCCAAAGTAATTCAATTGTACGAAATAAAAGTCTAAAAGATTTCAGTTAAATATTAAATTTTAAAGCAAAAAAATAGAACTTTCGAAATCATATAAAATCAGTTTTTACATTTTATTTTATCAAGAAAAAGAGAATGAAATAAAAGTTCAATTTTCTTCATATTTAATCAACTATTTTATTGAACTCATATTATATTTTTCGAAGAAAGTATACAATAGACTTATTTACCAGTTAAATCAATAATAATAATATTAAATTAAGAAAAATGAAAAATAGAACGTCAGTGAAGAAAAATTCTGTTCGAAATACAGAAATGAAAAAAGTAGATCGTTTCACTACCTATCAATTACCTTTCAAAAAATAATTATAACCCGCGAGAAATTTTTCACTTAACATTTTTTTTATATTAGTACAATGAGGCTAAAGAAAACAATTGAATTTCTATATTTTAGTTCCAAAAGAATTGCGTTAACAAGCTTTTTAAAGAATATACACAGATATGTTAAATCATAGCTATTGCATGTTGAAAGACTTCTAAATGTTTTTTGCATTCAGAAAATAAGCAGCTAAATTCGAATCAAATGTTTATTTTTGAAAAAGAAAGAATGAATGAATGACAAGTAAAAATAATACTTTGAAATATTAATTTATCGACCTTAAATAATGTTCTTATTGTACAATCTTAAGTGTTCTTTTTTATTCTACAATAAACAATAAACTCTTGAGGAGGAGATCAGATGCTGTAATGAGATAAATTTTTCTTCTGCTTTGATAAAATAGGTTAAATTCCATACATTTAGGTGATTTCGATAAATACGAGTTATGCTAACCTTCGATTAGGATGCAAGTGTGTCTTCTCTTCAGTCACACACTCGCATTCACAATAGAGCCTATCGGGTCCGATGGACTCTAATAGTCTGAAGAATATGCAGGCACCAAATACAAAAAAAAAGTATCTCGTATCTTCGGAGTGACTATGCAATTCCGATTAGAAAATTCTATTGAGCATATCAAGTTATGATTCGATTGAGTCCGAAAATTTCGAACACAATAATGACATCTTTCATTCCGAATTTGACGTTTTATTTTTTGATAAAAGTCTTCTTCGATATTTTTATTTTTGAGTTTACCTAACGGACGCCTCTCTAGTATGACCGACGTTGATATACGATCATAGCCGACTATATATCAATAATATCTTGCTACTACTTCTGTATTATATTTCTGAAAGAGTAAGTAAAAGAATAATGAAGTGATGTATTCCAAAATAGATAGAATAAAATGATTTTCTTGTGATTAGCGATAACAGTTATATCGTGTTTAACATTTTAATCCCGCAGGAATTGCTCTAATAATTTTAATTATTCTTGTTTTTGTAGCATCTTTATCTCTAACTGTAATTTTCAGTATAACGTTCGTATTTATTAGAAGTTTTATGTTACTAATACTTAAGATTTCTATTAACTTACTCTCCAGATGAATCAGCATCATTCATTCTTAATACTAAACGATTGACACAATCATGTGTTAACATTTTTGCTATACATTCAGCTAGAAAATAAAAAAAAAACCAATAATTAATTATCAAAAACAAAAATAAAATAAAATTTAATCTACGTGATTTTGATGATAAAGTTTGTAATAATTTTATAATAAGAATACGAAGTGATAAATCATTTTCAATAAGTGAAAGTGTCTAGAAAATAAAAATTTAATTTATAAAAAAGCAAAAAATTTTAATTTTCTTCTTTACTTTAACAAGTGTTTCACACAGATCACTATGACGTTGAATACGAAGAATATAATCTACTGTAGTCGGTTTTAATCCATCATAATCATTTGAAGGTAATGCTGATTTATTTGATGATTGAATTGTTTTAAATAATGTTTCAAGTATACATTTTTGAATACGTTTTATTGGTATACGAAGAAGATATCCTAATTAAATTTAAAAATAAGAAATTTATTTTGTCTAATTAAAATATTCATTACCAAAATCTGAATAAAAAGCAACAAGTGCTGATGAATAAATTTCTCCATCTGTTGATTTATCTAATAGAAATGGTTTTGAACAATTTTGTAAAATTTGAATAAATACATCAATATAATTTGGTTGTTGTTGACAAAGATCTCCGAGTATATTAAAAATTTTCATAAGATAATGTAAATCTTTGACAGCCTATAATAAGATTTTCTTTTTGATATGAATTTTTGAAAACAAAAAAAAAAAAAATAAATAAATACTTACAAATCCATTTTGATAATGTCGACATAATTTTTGACATAAACGAATACGTCGATCGATTAGATGTGACTTTAAAAAACAAAAAAAGAAATTCAATATGTATTATGTGAACGTTTTTTTTTTTTACTGAATGAGGATCGATGAGAAATTTGATGGTCTTTTCGAAATTGAATGGTTCTTCTTTCTAAATATTCAAATAGAAGATAAAAGAAATAAATTTTTGATTTATGAAAATTATCAAACCTTTATTTCATCACTCTCCGTTTTTGATGTTAGAACATGTACGAGAGGAAAACGTTTCTGTGGAATTGTTTCTAATGCTATATTTTTCATAGTTGGTTGTTGTTGCATTAACGTAGCCATATTCGATTATTATTACAAACAAAAAAAAAATTACACTTGCAATATTCACTCATAAAATTCAATCCATGTCATTCATGTGTAATTTTATTCAATATTGTTACTTAGCAACGACATGTTAAAAGTAGACTACTATCGTATAAAAGTTAAAAATATAAATAAACAGTTCATAATAATCAACTTTAATTTTCAAGATAACTGTTAGAAAAATAGAGTCAAGCAATAGATGGCGTTGTAATCAATAGTTAGATTTGAACATTAATCTGAAATGGATTTAGGAAACACATTTATAAGATGTTCTTTTTTTTTTTATATCAAAAATTTCTGATGAACATCAACCGAATGAAATACAATATGCAAATGAATGAGTCTCTGTCGACCATGTTAATAAATCGAAAATGATCAAGAGATTTGACAAAAGTAATCGAGAACCTGATGTATTGTTGCAAGTACTTGATTAGTAGTCAATAAGAGTCAGACATTCGAGCTTCTTATTCTACAGGTCCTTCATTTATTTTCTACAGAGTACTGTTGTTTCATGACAATAGTAAGAATTTTTTAAAAATGTCATTTTGTGGATGTAGTAGGTAAGTATAGATATTAAACATACATAACCACTCATATAATAAAGATAATAGTGATGGAATGTTCATGGATCATGAACTACTTTTCAGACAAAATCAAGTTTGTTAATCAAAACGTATTACAATCGGATTGTTAATTATTTCCACAAGACTTATGTGAACGGATACAATTGAGCTTTTATTTTCTTTTGTGATCATGAGAAATAATGAAAATATCATTTTACTTTAGGCAATGAGTAAAGCCAGATTGTGAAATAGTAGCAGACATTTCCTGTAATCATCGATTATCTAGGATACATGCTCTCAAGATCGTTGATTCATGTCCATAGACGTTTCATGAGTTCATAGAATAATCCACAATAGAAGTACACTCAACAGTTGTATGAAGGCTACCAGATTGAGATGAACATGATTGCCTTTTTCAAGTACTGGTCATTGACTGAGCTTCTAATCATATTTCTCTCGTTAGTCCCAATGTCGATCTCGATTGCTGCAATTTGGAAAAAAAATGTCCGAATTACTGACTCGTAGAAGCGAAGGTGGAGTCGGGATAAGAACTAATCCTGTTCAGCTGTACTTCTAGATCAAGATTTATTTGCTTTATTATGAATCTTTTTTTTAAGTTTCCCGGAGTTCTTAAGATCTTCGATGCTTCCTGGACTTTGAAGCAGTACCAGTAGATAATGCTTTAATTCGATATCGATCAACATCCAATTCATTCACGTAGCAAACGGTCTGAGTGCTGCTCAATCAGGATTTGTTCACTCTATCATATTATTTTCCGAATTTTCGAGTAGTTCAATACGTAGTCAAAGCGCTGGAGGTGTCTCAGTTGATTACACTCTGATTTCTTGACTCATTGCATTTCGAGCTAACCGTTCAAGGTAGTCAAATCGAAATTTCATTTTTCTAAAATGGAGTTTTTCCGAGGATCGAAATGGGTATAGATAAACATAAAATTCAAAGTCATAGCCACACTCTACACTCTCTTTGTGCTATAGAACAAATTGCTGTTGGTCAAAACGTCAAAGTAGACAATTAAAGTATATATTTATGAAAAATGAAAAAGTTCATGGATACAACCATATTATTTCAAAGAAAGATATTCTGTTTGTAGGTTTAAGCAATAAAACGAGCAACATAGTTTTTAAAAAAATTCATCAACAAAAGCATCTGTAGTGAGATGATGGATGGAAACGTGCCTATCATATCATAGAAAAATTCATGAACATTAGTACATTCCAAATAGTAAAGTATTCAGCTAATATCTCAAATACCAATATCAAAAGAATGTTTGGTTAGCCATAAAATATAACGATGAAAAAAGAAATTCAAAAAAAAAACAATTGATGAACTTCAACATTTTCAGGTGAAGAAATGGATATTTCTATTGTAAATGATTATGAAACATCCAAGGAAAAATTATCTTTGCTTTTTATTTGTTCTAAAACTGAACGGATGAAACACAAAGTTATAGTACTGTATAGTGCTCTTCGTAGACTACCAACCATAATATAAAGCAATTCAAAGTGGATATGCATATAAGATATTATTTGTAGACAACGTATTAAAGTTTTTTCGTAGGTTTCTGTATATTTCACCTGATTTTATTCGCCATAGATAGATGAAAGAAAATATCTTTTTATTTTTTGACATTGAATTGCAACAATGAATAATGAAAATTGACTAAAAAATCCTAGATATAAAATCTTGTTTATAGATAATCACCCATAAAAATTTGTTCTTCAAAACAGAATAGCAAATACTGTGTATATTACTATGTAAATACACTAATTTACCGTTTATCTTTATCAACTACCTAATGTATTATAAATGATATATCGTCGGAAAAAAAAATAAAACACAATCTAAAACGTAAAATTTAATTTTCAATTCTGAAGTGATTCGATTTATCGATGTCAAAGATATCTATTCCACTTGGTAGACAAATTTTTCTAATTACGAAGACAAACAACTATTTTTCAGTGTAACAACGAAAACTAAAAAGTTATCGATCTATTTGTCATATCGATTATCTATTCAATCTCATCGATGGTTTCGTCATAATAAATATACATACTATATATAAGTTTCGTTTCAAAGGACATAATTTTTCATATCATGAGGTAGGTTTTATTTTCAGAAGAAATTTTTTTCTTGATAAAGATATGATCTTGATTATAATAACAAAACTCAAGAATCAAATTTTTCACTCTTTATTTGACATAAATAAAAGAAAGTTAAATAAACTGATTCTTTTTCTCATTCAGATGCTGCTTTAGAATTTTTCATAAACACATAATTCAAATACGAACAAATTCATTACAATTCAGAAATTATGTTGAATTGTACACTCAATAAACAATACCATACTTTCTCTTGATAATTCTTTCAATTTTAAATATTGTCATATTTTTTTTAGATCTTTTTATATTATGTGTCTATTTTTACCTTTCGTTTAATTTCTATCATATTTCAAATGATATATCGATATCCACTTACAAAAATATAGTTTCAACCTTGAAAAACATCGATAATGTGAAAAATATTGTCTTTAGTCTTATATGAAATAAAAAATTGATTAATCATCTATTTGAAAATAGAACCTATTAGGTTTTATTTTTTAAATTATTTTTGCTCTACTAGCGGATTACTATATGATTGATGCTTGCAATAAACATGTGTATATTGCCATCAATATGTATTCAACGTCCTTCAGCACTTATTTTTATATGATCAGGAGTATCTAGAAGGAAAGAAATAAGTAAAGGATAAATAAGCTCTCGAGTAACTGAAGATTGAATAAATTCTAGTCGTCGGATGGATTAGCTATTAGATTAGTGTACATTAAGCGACATCTATTAACAACCAATCAGTGAATTAGAATCAACTCAGTCTTTAGCGCTTCAGTAAAAAACTATTCTTTACTCAAACTATCGTCAGCATTGACGTGATAAAATGACAAAAAAAGAACCGAACTGGGCTATAGACGTCATTCGATGAATAATCATTCTATTCCTATTCCAATTCCGTGCCTCCGTTATTATTCACATATACTTTGACGTGTGCCAACTGCTTGTTATTTTTGCAAACTTTTTTTTTCATTCAATAGACGACAGCAGACAAGAAGGTAGAAATACGCTCTATGTATCCTAATCAACAATATTCTCAACCAGGTGGAGGAAGAGGTGCTCCATATCCGCAACAACCACCCTATGGGGTTCCACATGGAATAGCTGGGTAAGATTAAATACTAATTAAGAACTAAATAAAATTAATTAAACTTGACATTATAGTGAGATATATTTGTCAGGGTTTCATATAGAAAACTTAGAAATTAAAATAAATGTCAATAAATCGATATAAAAGAAAGTTTATGTCTTGTATGATTATAAATTTTATTATCTTGTAGTGGTTATCAACAAAATATGTCAACACCATACGGTGGTAATCAAGGTGGATTCGAAGGTCCTAGTAATCCATACAATCAAGGAGGATATCCTTCTTATGGCCAAAGCGGTAACTATGGTCCTGGAGGTTATTCAACTTTTAATCAACAACCGTATGGTGCCAATCCGTATGCACCAAATCCCAGCACTTCAGGAACTGGATATCCTCCGCCACAAACTAGTGGCTATGGACCTAGTTCTGGTAATTTCATGCCAAATGACCAACGTACACAAAGATTGAATCAAGTTACTCAACAATATGAAATCAATCAACAATTTGCTGCACGCCTATATGCACTTGGAAATTGTGAAGTTGTTGTTTTATGTGATGATTCAGGTAGTATGAATACACCAATTCAAGGTACAAATCAAACACGATGGGATGAATTAAAATCTGTATGTATCATAGATAAATTTCTTTTTTTTTTTTATATAATCATTATTATTAAATCTAGCTTGTTAACATTGTTGTTGACATCTGTTCTGTTATGGATTCAAATGGTATTGATATTTATTTCTTAAATCGAGATCCTATGCTTAATGTAACTGATGCACGTTATGTTCGTCAAGTATTTAATGCGCCTCCACAAGGTTTAACACCACTTGTACCAGCATTACGAAGAATTCTTGCAGCTAAACGTAATCAACCATATGAAAAGAAATTATTAATTCTTATTGCTACTGATGGGTATGACAAAAACAAGAAGAAAAAAAAAAGAGTAAATCATTTGTTTTCAAAATATAATTTATTTTTGTTTTTAGAGCACCAACTAATGAATATGGTCAACTTGATGTTGGTGCATTAGAAGCTGTTTTACGTCATGAACGTACACCACAAACTTATGTTACATTTTTAGCATGTACAGATGATCTTCAAACAGTAAGTTATTTATCAAATTGGGATAGAGTGATACCAAATTTGGATGTTATGGATGATTATCGTTCGGAACGTGCTGAAATTCAACGAACACGTGGAGGAAATTTTCCATTTTCATTTGGTGATTATATTGTTAAATCTTTATTGGGTTCTATTGATTCTTGGTGAGTATCTTTAGTTTTTCCATATTTAATTTTTATGAAGAATTTATTTTTTTTTGTGTGTGTTGTAGGTTCGATTCATTGGATGATCGTGCCTAGAAAATCTAAACTATATCGAAAAATCGAAGACTTTATTCTACTTTTATATAATTAAAATATTATACTAAAGCTTATGTTAATCTTCAAAATATTCAGAATAAAATATCTTTATATTGTGAGAGAATTAAGGTTTGTTGATACTTGGCAAAGAACCAAAAAGAATTCATTTCTGTGTGTATCATTTATAGGAAAGTTACTTGGATCGATTTCATTGTATTCTAAATAAGCACTAAATGTTTTTAGATGAATTTAAAAAGAGTCATAGAAATCAAATATAGCCTTTCATATAATAACAAGATAAGAAGTTAATCTTATTGAAATTATCAATTTCTATTAAAGTATCTAATTTCTATGACGTTTCACAAGTTTTAATACTCTTTTTTGTTTTTATATTCATCTATACTTTTTCGATTACACCAATTAGATATGAAGAAAATTTAACCTTACATAAAAATGTGTCAGACTTACAAGTATCAAAAATTACTAATAATTTAAAAATATTTTTCATTAAATTATTCTATAAATTCGATATAACTTGATGATACATCTTTGAACAAAAAAAAAAAAAGCATTCATATGAAATTGATCAAAGAAAGAATCTTACATTTTTCCATAAATAATATTCAAGGATCATGTAAGACAAGTTTTTTCTAGTATAAAATAAAATAAATAGCAATTATTCTACGTAAAACAAAAACAATCGTAAGTAAAATCCGGTACAAAATAAAACATTAGAAAATTATACAAACATAAATCAATTTATCTCTTACATACAATTACACATTGCTGTCAACGTGTTACATGAAGAGGAAACAGATGTGTATATAATTTAGGTATAATTACTCATCATAATATCAAGAACAATAAATGCTTGTATGATTCATTTTAGAAATGATCAGAAAATGATGTCTTAAGTGTTAAAAAACACATAAAAAAGGTCTATATGTAACAGCTTTAAAAATAGAACATTCATTTTTTTTAAACATTGATCGTTTATAAATCAGTAATATCCAACTGTATATATATATATATATGTTTGCCATATATCTTTCAATCAGCATACTATTAAAGCTCGAACATATAAAAACTTTTTCTTTTTGAAAACTTCAATGAGTGAAAAAAAACATTCTGTAATATTTACAAAAGATAATATTTATTAGAAATCGATTTGTTCTCTCTGAAATGTTAATCTACTGTCTTGTTTAGTTGAATTTTAGATGAATATCTTTCTCATTGAATAAATCTTTCATCTATACTATAATTAAACATATTTGAATTATCTCATCATTCACAAATATCTACTATAATTTCTTAACAATCAGTTTATATTATGTATTGAATATATTTTGATTTTTCAATTGTCATAAATCAGATTGAATTTCTATCGTCTGTAATATGAAACTGTTTTGACAATAATACATAACTTAAGAGATTTTAAAGTAACGTTTGTCGTAAAAGTTCTTGGATAAATGTCAAATTCAATTATACTCGAACAGAAAGTGATAGGAAGATGATTTCACTTTTTTTTTAGATAGAGCATGATTTCTACTTTAATAAGACATGTGTCACTGACTGTTACTCATGTACTACAGTAGTAAAATCATTTTGATGTTTTCAAAACTATGAAAAAGGACACTATAAAAATAAATTGTATATCTTAACAAGTGTATGCACTTTTTGAACTCAAATGATATCTAGATTATTTATTTGTTTAAATTTTACTTCGAAGAAAAAAATACTAATGCAAACGTACTTCTTCTTTAAAGAGATCTGATTTCTGAAAGTTTTGGTATCTTGAGCAAACATTTGAATTAAAAGTTTCTAGATATTCTTGCAGTTTCGAAATAGTTCGCTCCGTCATAGTCGATCTCGTTTTAATTGCTTGTGGGAAAAAAAGGTACAGTTAATGATAAGATTTTCGAACAATGAATACTCAAATTTTCAAAAAAAGAAGACATATTCTGTAGTGGCAAAGTCAGAAAATTGTCCAAGATATTTTGCAACATCTATTATTTAAACATTCTCTACATTGAATAAGTAAATCCCCATCAAATAATGTATTGATAACTAGCACCCTCTATTTTAATACCTGATTGACTAACTTTCCTACTTAATAAAAATTAGATGAGTAAAATAAATAAATGAATAAATAGTCAACTATTTACACAGAAAGACAAAATATTTGTTAATCATGATCATCTATAGTAAATAATGATAAAAAAACTAATCAAAACCTGTTTACCAATTTTAATGATGTATTTAGCCAAAGAACAATATGAACCTCTTCTTTCTTCATCATCAACTAATAATCTAAGTGAACATTCAAATGATTTTGTTCGAATTTCAAATCGACGTCGATTAATTAAATTAAGTTAAGTTTTATTGGATTTATCTTTATATCAATGAATAGTGAATCACTTAGAACACTCCTCATTCGAGTACAAATTCTGTTACTGTACAAAATATCAACCATTTTTCGAAGACGAAGGTGTTTTATAGTTTCGATTTTTTTGAAGTTTAATTTTTCATTAAATTAATTAATTATTCGTTTTTTTTTTCTTCTCTTTAGGCGACGAACAGTTATTTTTACAATTGCTATTATTTCACTTCTTGTTGTATTTGGTGTTATCTTCGGTCTTATTTATGGTTTGAAAACACGTAAGAAAAATTCAGATGATTAATGATTTTCATTTAAAAATTTTATCTATAACTTTAATTAATAATTATTTATTAAGAAATAAGTCTATGATAGAATGTAAACAAAATTCGAACTAAAAAATTGTTTCAATATAGATTTGCTTTTGAATTAGATTTGATTCAATGCATATCTATTTTTTTTTAAATTTATATAATTTAATAATCGATTTCTTAAAATATATCTTAAAAATAGACACTATTCTTTTCATTTATATACAGTAATGCTATAAACTGATTGTTGGCTTCATATAAAATTAGATGATAATTTCTACAATAAAAACTATAAAACTTATGCAGCTAATACCCTCCGACTTCATTCGATCATATGCCGATCAATAGAGGATATTGAACTAGCAAAAAAAAAGCTAAAAAGAATATCGGTCATTGGTGTTTCCTTCAAAAGTTACGGAGACTTTTCTAGTTTCTACAGCAAAAAATAGTGGAAATGAAAAAGTTTAGAATTTCGTCGAGAAAAGTCATAGACAATTAAAACCTTTTATTTTTAAGACCTTAAAGAGCTACTATGCATCCATAAAGTTTCAGTTCTCTAGCCGATTCTCTTCTCGAATTATAGTACTTTCTATTTGAAAGAGAAATTCTTGAGTAAATCTATGATGTAATGAGGTTTTCGTTGATCTCATATCTCTTTTCTCTCATTATGACCACACGACGTTTTCATATTCTCTTTTGCCTATCTTGCAAGTGAGTGCATTCGGCTGAAGAATAGATTTCTTGTACTTACTCGCCCAACTACTCAATTAGAAAGTCCTATGACTTGAAAAGGAAACGGCTTAGAGAGCTGAAACTTTCAAGGTATATGGATGACGATCAGCATTTTGTGCTCTCTTTGAAAATAGGATTAGAAATATTATGTCGATTTTTGTTCGAGACTATTGAAGGAGTTTTTTTAAAGGTCCAACAATTCAGATGGAATGACGAGCCAATATGAAACTATAGATATTTTATCAAGAGCTCTTTTCAATAAAAAAAACTTTTTTTGGCCAAAGGATCGATTTTTCGAAAATGAGGATGTAAGAGAAACGAAAATTGAAGTATTCTGTAAGAAAAAAACTCCAATAGTACATTTTGTAGAGCAGCTTCCACTCTGCAAGTTAAGATATTAATACAGATGTCAACATTTACTTTCGAACTGCAATAACGAAAGTGCAAAAGTGTATAGAAAAATTTTCTCATTGATTTCAAGAAAATTCTTAAGCCTATATTCGGCAATGGTTATAACCCATAGCTTTTGATTCCTCGAAAAACACTTTCCAGATAGTCAAAAATCAACAAACATTTTGCCTAAAAATCTCCGGTCCATCCGTTAGTAGATCTTTAAAACTACCAATGGAAAAAATAAAGCTCTGTACGACTTTTCTACACAAAATTCTGAATTTTTTCATTTTCACTGGTTTTTTTTGTTCTCTGGGAAAACTAGAAAATCATCCGTAACGTTTAAAAGAAACACCAACGGTCGATATCCTTTTTAACTTTCTACTATATCGATAAACTATCGACTGACGCATGAACAAACGAAACTGGAGGATATCACTTGAATGTATTTCCTCATTAGATTAATAATTTCAATAGAAAATCATTGTATTTATTAAATAAAATAGTATTACTCATTTTAATTTAATGAATATTTTGTTTTTTTTTCTTTCTAGCTTTTCCTGATACAAATGGTAAAACTTGTGGTGCTAGTCATGAAACTTATATTATAAATGGTACATCAATATTAGGCAAATATTCTCGAGCAGCTATCGCTGTTGATAATGTTGAATGTTCAAAAATTGGACGTCAAATATTAGAAAAAAATGGTACAACTATGGATGCTGCTCTAGCAGCAGCTATTTGTAATGGTGTTATGAGTGCACATTCAATGGGTATTGGTGGTGGATGTACTATCTTAATTTATTCTAAGTAAAATTCAAATTTCTTTTCTATTTTTAATTTTGTTTTTTTTTTTTCTCTAATTTTTAGGAAGAAAAATAAAGCATATAGTCTTATTGGAGTATGTTTAAGAAAAGAAATCTTCTTCATTTGATGATTAATATTTGTAGAGAGAACGAGCACCATTAGCTGCAAATGCAACTATGTTTATCGGTCGAGAAAATATGTCTATGACTGGTAAAGTATTTAATTAAAGAGAAATTATTTTTCTAATTAATAATTTTTCTTTTTTTTTTATAGGTGGTTTAGCTATTGCTGTTCCAGGTGAATTACGAGCTTATAAAAAAGCTTATGATGAATTTGGTGGAGGTGTTTCATGGCGTGATCTTTTTCAACCGACTATTGAATTATGTCGAAATGGTTTTATTATTAGTTCATCACAAGCTGCAGCTATTAAAGAAACAAAATCTTATATTCTTAAAGATTCTATAATGAGGTTAGTTATTAAAATATTTTTATAAAAGAAATTTATTTTCGTTAATTTTTAGAGAACTTTTTATAAAAAATAATCAAACAAATGAATTATATTCAGCAGGAGATATTATGAAACGACCAAAATATGCTAGAACACTTGAAATTATTGCTGAACAAGGTGTTGATGCTTTTTATACAGGTATATTAGCTGATAAAATTGTTAAAGAAATTCATGATCGTGGTGGTATTATTACAAAACAAGATCTTGCCGATTATCAAATCGATTTTAATGAAGCATTACATGTTAATCTTAATGATTCATTAACTGCATTTACATCACAAGCACCATCAAGTGGACCGATACTTATTTTTATTTTAAATATTCTTCGAGGTA
Source organism: Rotaria sordida (assembly GCA_905250125.1). Classification (NCBI taxonomy): domain Eukaryota; kingdom Metazoa; phylum Rotifera; class Eurotatoria; order Philodinida; family Philodinidae; genus Rotaria; species Rotaria sordida. The sequence continues at coordinate 3,569 of CAJNOL010002009.1, read as the reverse complement.
TTAAATTTTCTTTTTTTTTTTTTTGCAAATCTTTTTTGTACAAATATTGTCCTATTCATAAGGATATAATATATTTGAACGTGATTTAAAAAAAATATCAACTTCGGCATTATTTTATCATCGTCTTATTGAAGCATTTAAATTTGCTTATGCTAAACGAAGTGAACTTGGTGATCCATTACAAATAAATATTGCTAGTGTATGTACAAAAATTAAATTATTTTCTCAAATATATATATATATGATCTTTTAGCTTATTCGTGATTTAACATCAAAAGATTATGCTAATCGTATACGAGCACGAATCGAGTGTGTATATCAAATTGATATCATTTAGATTGAATGCCTATTTTTTTTCGAATAACTTTCGCTTGGAAGAAGATAGAAATCTGTAGTTTTCATCATTCAAAAGAGTATACATGAGGAGCATCATAGAATCATGTTAATATGCTCGATCTATCTATGCAAAGCTGAGATTTCTATTTCACTTCGTTGGCGGACTATAAAAGGTTTTTCGGTTAATCACTAATTTCGACCAATTGGTCTGAAATCAATGATAAATTGGTTCGAAGAGGGGTAGTTTACCATACTAAATCTGGTGATGATGATATTTGTTTTATTTGGTATCAAAGTGATTAGCAAATACTATCAAAATTTTTCAGGTGTATTGCGTGAGTAATCGAAATTTCGATAAATTGATTTCTAATCGCTTTCCTGTTGATCTCAGATCAATTGGTCGAAATTAAGGATCTCAGAAAAATCTTTATAGTCCATGAATAGAACAAGATAGAGTTATAGACTTTACATAGATCGAACAAGCACTTTTTTTTTCTACTGAATGATCATATCAAAATTGAAAATCAAATGAAGAATGGATTCTGAATATTCCTTCTCTAAATATCTATCAAGACTTCATCTTATTCGATCAATTCAATCAAATTTAACATGATTCTATGGTTCTTCGATTTTTTTTCTGTTGAATAATGAAAATGACAGATTTCTACCGTCTTTCGAACGAAAACTATTCGAAAAATAGACATGAATTTGATATTATTTAATAGATAATAATTTTATTTCCTTTAAATTTAGTGATCATAAAACATTCAGTTTTGAATATTATGGAGGAACATGGCTTGATAAAATCAAAACAGGTACATCTCATTTATCTGTTATTGGACCTGATGGTGATGCTGTTGCATTGACATCAACTGTTAATCTTTAGTATGAACAAATTTTATTTTCAATTTCAATTAAAATATAATATTTTTTATTTAGTTATGGTTCAAAAGTTCTTGGTTCTGAAACAGGTATTATTTATAATGATGAAATGGATGATTTTTCAACTCCAAATACAACAAATTATTTTGGTATTCCACCTAGTCCAGCTAATTTTATAGCACCTGGAAAACGACCTGTGTCATCGATGTCACCATTAATTTTATTAGAAAATAGTCATCAACGTGTACAACAAGTTATAGGCGCTAGTGGTGGTACTAAAATAACCACAAGTGTTGCACAAGTTGCAATGCTTAATTTATGGTTTAATGAAAATATAAAAGAAGCTACTGATGCGCCAAGACTTCATTCACAATTATTACCACAACAAGTTATAGTCGAACAAGGTTTTGATTATGTAAGAAGTTTTAATCTTGAAAATTTTTTTTTTGTTTTTTTTGTTTTGACAAATGAATTATACAAATAGAGTTTGCCTCTATTTAGTGATTAAAATCTTACTACTATTAGAATAAAATTTTTTATATTTTGTTTTTCGTTTTAGAATATCTTAAGCCACCTTAAACAACGTGGTCATAATATAACATGTAGTGCATATGGTGGTTCTGTTATACAAGGTATTGAATGGCGTGATGAGGTTAATCAATATTGGGCCAACTGTGATATACGTAAAGGTGGTGCACCGGATGGAATTTCTTAAGAAAATTTGTTGATTTTTTGAATCTTTTTTTTCTCTATTTTATGTACAATATTTTAAACAAATACTTTGCTATATAGTTTTATCTTTGTTCTTGTACATATATAGTCTTTTTTTTTTCTAGAAAGTTAATATTATTTCCAAAAAAAAAAAAAAACATAATCAAAGAATACGCAACATTAATAATAAAATATGTTGTAGTTACATATTGTAGAAATATTTCATCAAAATAAAATATATTTCAGTTTTTCGAAGTAAAAACAAATGTCAACATGAGTAGATAAAAAAAAGAAAATTAAAATTTAATATAGAAAAATGAATTTCTTTCGGAATTATCAACTTTAGAACTATCATAATATCTTCATAGAAAAATTCAAGCGAATTTATAATCTATTGTGAAGTTTTATTCATCTAAAATTCGTCTAACAAATAATTTAAAACAAATGATATCTGAAATTGATTCAGAAAAAAATTTAATAATGCATCCTTAACATAAGATGTAATATTGAGCAAGTTGAAATATATTCTTAAAAGATATGGAATAAATCTTCATTATCTTTTTGCTATATCTGATTGAGCTCAGTAAAAGTTTATATGTTTATTTTTTGAACGATTCCGAATTGCATCTTTTGATATCAAGAGTATTAATCAGTGTGACTCTAACAAAAGTCCAATCACAACCAGACAAGATAAATTTTTAATGTAGCTATATAATTTTGTTAATTTTGTGAAACTAGCATAACTTATTTTGAATATGTAAAATTTAGACTCGGATTTTTCTTCTACTTGTATTTCAGTTCCATCTTATAGATATGTGTTCTTAACAGAAATTATTTAGTTGCTTCATCTAATTCGTATTAAGAGTTCACTAATACTCTTCAGCTAAAATCGTTTTTTAATTAGATTAGATGCCTTAATATTGGTTGATTCGAGTATACGTGTATGATCAACAGCAAAAACATATGGGCAGTGATTCATAGAACCAATTCTGTTAACAATCTCAGCTGATCTACATCAAGGATAACGAATTCATCTGATACAATATTCTCATTTTATCTTTTAGTCTATGAGGAACATGACACAATTGATGCGTCATCAAATAAAAATATTTCGTTATAAAAAAAACTAACAACACATAAATGAGAAATACTTTTCTAAGATGTATTCATACGCTTTCATTTATATGCTTTTATTAAGAAATTTTTAGTTTCTCAATATTAGGAGTTGATTGAGAAATCTTTGAGAATTCAAAATAATTATCCAACAATATATTTTCATCTTAGTAGAGGCAATTCGTCATTAAGCTCAATGAGAATAAAAAAAAAACGTTAACAAAAATTCCAAACTTTCTAATTTCGTTCGTATCAAGAACTGAAAATGATGAATAACAACTGCAAAAAAAAACTTTGACGAACAGTTAACACTTCGATCTCATCTTCATCAGAATCTTCATATCATTGATGATAAGGATTACCATTAAGACATAGTATTTGTTGATATTTTTATTATTTTTCATTTTGATTTGTTGATTTTGAATTGATTGATTAAAAACTAAGTAACTGAATAATAATAATATCTTCAAACAAAATATCTTTGAACATAAATTATTCTTTCTTTGACTTTTATTATAAAACAAAGA
>CAJNOL010002008.1:18583-42376 GCA_905250125.1 Rotaria sordida | reverse complement strand
AGTCCGATGATAAAGTCTTAACTTCAAATGTAACAGACAATGAAGTTGTTATTGCAAGAACATCTGAAGTAATATCAACAGAAGTGAAAGACACCCATGAACAACAATTATCCTACACAGGTCTATTCGAGATTATGAAAGATGTTTTATCAACAATAGCCCAAACGAAAACAACTCCTTCGTTAAATGTTCCAGAACAAACTCTAATCGTTGACCGAACCGTTGAAGAAAAAGCTTCATCAAATCTAGTTGACTATGGAGCATCCTTGGTAACTAAAGATATTCCCAGTTCCACAAGCACTTTACTCATATCGGAACCTACTGAAGAAACAACTCATCCTGTTCTGACAACTACACTAATTGAAAAACAAGTTCCTTCTCAAGTCACTGTACCTATCAAAGATATAACCTCAACTACAGAATCGACCATTATCACATCGCAAGCAATCAAAACAAACGAAGACGACAAGCAACAACAAGTATCATCAATAGGAATGTTCGATGAAATGAAAAATCTTTCACCATCGACACTTCTATCAGAAACATCTAATGAAACAAGTTCAGAAACTATTCAAGCAATCGTAAAAGCTCAAGAAAAAGAAGACACTGTGAAAAAATACATCGATATAAACGATTCATCAAATATTTCTAGCAAACCAACATCTAATATTTCAAATACTAATACCGATCATCCACAAAATTATACAACGACGGATAAATCGATAACGAGTGAAGAAGAAGAAGAACATCATAATGTATTCGATCTCGTTGTTGGCGCTATATCAAATCTAAAAGAAACAATATCAAATCTCGGTTCTTCTGGCGAAAAACCTATCTCACTAGAATCTCCATTAAATTTGTCTGACAAATCAATGATAAATATTCCACCATCGAACGATTTAGATAATGAAAAAAAGCAACAAACGGTTATCCAAAGTGTCAAAGAGATTGTTGATAAAATACATCAAACGATTTTACCTACAGAAGAGCAAATAATTCGAACTCCACAACAATCCTTAATTTCAAATTATTCTTCTATATCAAATCAATCTCAACCCACCGACACTCAAGGTGATCATCTTTCTTCTATTCATCAAACATCAATCGATAATTATAAACAACAATATGTATTCGAAAACAAACCTTCATATAAAAACCTTCAAGTTCTCTATGATAATTATCCATGGTATTCAAGTTATTATACAATTGCTGATGCTGAAGCAAAGATTTTTTGTTTAAATAAACAGTTAAATCTTGTTCATGAACAAAACCATTCTTTAACAACAGTCGATGTTGATGAAAGACTTTCTACATACGATCATGAATTAGAAAACGAAAAAGATAAAGACGATGATGATGATAATGAATTTCAAATTATACAAGGTCAAAAACATGTATCTTCATCAACAATACATGGAAGGACATCACCATCAACTATCACAACAATAAAACCACCAATTAGTTCAGATATAGATCTTGAACCAGTTACTCATCATGGACATCCAACTGTACCAATTATAACTTCTCCGATCGTTCCACAAACGACAACAATTCCTAGTAAGAAAAAACACAAGAAGAAGAAGAAAGATAAAAAAGAAATTATCTTATCCGATACACCTGAATTGATATCATCTATTCCTGAGAAACAGAAAAGCGATGTTGTACAATCTGAATTAGTAGAACAGAAAAATCTGATGAATATTGATATCATAGATTCTTCTCCAATTAATCAAACAAAAAAACATGAATGTAAACAATTACATCCAATTTCAACTATAATTTCTAAGAAACAACAGAAATCAGAAGTTTTATCGACAGTAATTACTTCTAATATTGATAAATTAAAACAAAAAGCTGATAAAAAGAATAAATTGACTTCTAAAGATGTTTCGAAATTATTATCTACACCGGTTACAACAGTTTCAGAAAAAGCAAAAATTAATGATCAAACAATTGAACAACAATCGATAGACAAAAAACCGATTCTACAGCCTTCACCATCGTCTATGTCGACAACTACAACAACCATTCGTACTAAAGTAATTCCTCCACCACCAGAAGAAGAAGACAATGAAGGATTTCAATTAGTACATTATCATAAACGAAGACTTACAGCAACAAAATCTGAAAAAACTTTATCACCGTTAACAACTACTTCAAAAGAAATTCTCAATTCTGATATCGATCTTAAAACATCAGTAATACATGAACATCAAAATTTACCAACATCAACAATTGATGTTACTCAAAGTACAACATCAAAGAAGAAAAAAAATAAACATAAAAAACTGAAAAAAGAAATAGTTTCTTCATCTAGCATTGATTCAACTAATGCTGAACAACAAATGACACATCAAGAAACAATTATACAAACTCCAATTCTATTATCATCATCACCTCTCATTGAAGATTCAAAGATACAATCAAAATCAACTATACCATCAATCATTAAACCTACGAAAACTCTTACGAAAATTTCTCCATCTTCTGAAGAAGAAGATAATGAAGGTTTTCAAGTTGTACATTATCGTAAAAATATGACCTCAGCTTTACAATCTCGAAAAGCTCCACAATCACCAACAACACCAAAAACGATTTACGAACAAAACATTAGTCGTAACATTGGTCTTAAACCTGTAGTCAGTCAGGAACGTCATGATTCAACATCTCGATCTATTCCTCGTACAACTGCTACTAGTAAAACTCCTTCTAACAAACAACAAAAGGATCAAACATCGTTGATTAATACTCTACCTCGATCAGCATCAACGGAAACGCATCATATTACATCGACTAATGTTGATAATAGCTTCGACAAATCTAAAATCATCAAACAATTAGAATCGAAGCCCACCGATATTCAACAACAATTAAAAGATTCAAAATATGAAACAATTTCTAGTCTAAAATCCAAATCAGATCAATCCTCTCCGGCAGAACAATCAATCAAACCAATAGTTAAAGAATATCACATGTCAACAAAAACCAATGGTATAAATACAAATGACAAATCATCAACTGACAAGATTATCTCATCCACAGTATTCAACACTCAAAAACCTACATTAATAGAAGATGATGATGAAGATGAATTTCAACTAGTACGTCATCATAAACATAAAACTTCAACAATAACAAAACAACCAAAAATCACTTCTACGATTGATCAAAAATCAACAAATAATTATACTAAACAAGATTCATCTACATTAAAATCCAAGAAATTTAAAAAAACCAATGAACATACTTTATCTTCATTAATAACTAATAATGATTTTTTTCCATTAGCTATTGAAGAAAATCTAGATCAAACAATAAATGAAAATATTCAACAAATTCCTGAACTACAAACTAAAATTGCAAATAATTTTCTATCGAATTCAAATAAAACAATATCAATCAACCCAACATATGAAATTATTTCTTCACAAATTAATGGACAAATACATTCAACAGATAATACTCAAAATCAATTACAATCAAAAATATCAAATCAACAATTATCAACATTATCAAATGAATTTTCTAATAAAATTAATAATCTTTTGAAAACCGAACCAATTAAATCTATTAGTCTTTCTCAAACATCATCTACTGATATTCTTTCAACTTCAACTACACAAACAAACGATGAACAAAATAAAATAATATCAAATGAAAAAATTCCAAAACGACGAAAAAAGAAATTACGTACTGAAACAAAAAAAGATGATGATAAAAATTTATTAACTTCTTCAACAAATACAATTTCTACAATACAATCCGATGATAATAAAGAAAAATCGAATAAAAAATCTACAACAATAGTAACTCAATCTATTATTTCACTTCCTAATACATCAGAAATCTCATCCATAAAAAAAGATAAATCTCAAGATATAAAAATAAAAATACCCGAAAATATTTCTTTAACTTCATCAAAACCAATTCATCTTATTCAAAATCAAACATCTTCTGAAGAAACAAATGATAAATTAGATTTATTTTTACCTGAATATATTCGTCAACAAATTCATACACATCAAACAAATTCATCATCAATAGATAATTCTAATATTACTTCTACAACAACAACATCACCATCATCATCATCGTCTAATATTATTCCAAAGAAAAAACCACGATCTAAAATGCTCAAAAAAGATCTTGAAGTTAAAAGTTTATTAACAAATGAATTCGATAATATTGATAAACAAAATAAATCAATAATTATTTCAAGTGATAATGAAGATATTAATGATGATGATGAATTTATTATTCAAACTATTCATTCTAATTTATCAAATACATCTCAAAAAGAATTAAATAATATTTCTACTACTGAACAAAATATTGATAATATTCTTTCACATGGTTTTCATCATTGGTTACAAGAAAGTCAAGCATTATCACAACAAAAAGATAAATCATTATCTAATCATAGTTTAACACAAGCTATGCAAAGTATTATTATTCAACCTATAGAAAATGATGAGTATAGTGATGATGAAAATTCATGGAATGAATTTCAAACTATTAAATCTACTTATATAATTGGTATTCGTCCAGAAAAAAAAATTCATATTCATAATGCATATTCAATTAATTGTCCTGAATCGATTTTAACATCTTCATATTTAATACATCAATCAAATAATAAAACATTTAAAGATGATTCAAGAAAATATGATTCAAATAATGAAGAAGAAGATTCAATGGATGATAATACATCAAAAAAACAACATTCTCATCAAATTAATACACAATCATTAACAAGAGAAAAACAACAATCAAATTCTATTAATGATAATCATCTACAAATAAGTTTTACTACTGATGATGTACAACGATGTTTAGGTGAAGATTTTTATGATCAAATAAGTAATAATAATATTAATAATAATAATAATAATAATAATCATTCAAATAATTATGATGATTGGGCATATTTTCTTGAACATGAAAATTCTTATCATATTGGATATGATTTATCATCATCATTAGAATGTTTTTATGTTCAAACAACACTTGATGATAATACTTTTCTTTCAAATGCAACATCTATTCATTATTCTATTCAACATGAAAAACAACATTATGGAGATTTTATAACATCAAATAATGATATTATTATACCTGAATCAATGATTAAATTATCTTCATATAAATCTAAACCATCGGAATCTTTTCAAAACTGGAAAAATCATAAATTAATTTCAAATCAATCTCAAAATGATGATGAAATATTGATATCACATTCGACTAATGGTCTTTGTCGACAAGTGACACTATAAAACATGAACAAAATTTTCCTTTATTTTCTTTTCTTTTTTCTTTTTCTTTTTCTTTTTTTTTTTGATTTCTCATTTTATTTATTCATCTAGTCGATCAACAGTTATTCTATATAAAACAGACATTTTTGAACAATACAAATCGATACATATGATTTATACATTCCTCGACGTGTTCAAATGATTTATAACAGCATCAAGTTTTTTTCTTTTTTAGACATCGGATTATAATTTTGCTATATTAATATCAGCTGGTACTTTCATTCAATAAAAGAAAAATCGGTAATTTTATCATTGAAAAGAAAAAACATTGAACGTCATCATTGTAACACGTCTATGATGAATCATTAGTATCATTTTCACATTTTTATTGTCTTTTTGCTTTTGTGTGTGTATGTATGTGACAAGTGAAATAATTTTACACGTTTTGTATCTATTTTGTTCTTTGTTCTATTATTATACACTTGTTTATCACACACATAGTGTTACACGTTTTCTTTTTGTTACATTTTAATTTTAGTTGAATCGATTAGATTATAATGAACGAGAAAATTATTAATAAAAGTCAAACACGAAAATAATAACGAAGATTTTTCATTGATTCTAGCAATCGACTAGTTCAGATCTGAGGAACGATTGAAAAAGCTCTCTGATCTGTTATTGAAATTCTGCTCCCAAAACTGGAAGAAAACCTTTCGGACAGCTCAATTTTAGAAACTGAACTGTTGACATAGATCAATTCCTATTAAGATGACACGACAGTTGAGCTCCGCGGAGTGTAGATGTGATTGTGAGTGTTAGTTTTCTCTTCATTGATACCCACATTCATATTCTTTCGATGATTGTATAATTGACGTACATAAGAAAAGATATATGAAGAACTATTGACAATATTTTCTTTGTTTCGAGATATGTACAGCTATAGTTTATCATTTATTTTGGTTAAAACTACATATGAAAGATTCAAATGTTGATTTACCTCTTATTAGAAGAATTATTTGAATAAATTTTATAATATTATCTGATCTGTTTGAAGAGTTCTTCGACTCATTCAATCTAAAATGTGAATTGGGTATTATTCGATCTCTAATTGTTACAACGTATATCATGTTAGGTCAAAAGGCTGCCTACAGTTCCGCCATAAAATTCTCTTATATTACACAAAATGGTAGAGTAGACCATTGCCTACAAAATGAGATAGCTTCAAGCTCTTTATGACGTTTATTAGTTGAGATACAGCAATCTTACGGAAGTCTCTAAAGTCGATTTTTTTACTATTTCCTATAGAAAAGGCATTTTTTGATCTTCAATTGTATCTCAATTGAAAAACATCACAGAGAATTCGAAGGCGTTTCATTTTGTAGAGAATTGCATACTCTAGTGTTCTATGTAGTCTAAACAAAATTGTATTTACGTCTTCTAGATGTTGGAAAACTAGCCTTTTGATTTTCTGAAGTCCTTGTCTTTGGAAACTAGATAATGATTTTTATGTTCTTACATTTCTGTTGGAAACAAATTTCTCTATGCGGAATCTTTTTAACAATGACGGCAATATAAAAGAATTTGAAAATAAATTTTATTGAATAATTTTGATACTCATTGTATGAAGCAAAGTAAAAGTACTTAACTCTTTTTCAAATATATATTTTTTTTTTTGAATATTATTGTAAAATATAAATATAAATAATTGTCATCATGAAATAAAATCATTAGATTTTGAAATTTATAATTTATGATATACAATAAATAAGAACAAGAAAATACATTTATCAAATTCTAATCTTACATATCGGTTTGACAAATTTTCTTTTTTTTTTTTTTTGACTAATATTCCGGATAAATCGCTTAAGTGAAATTATTCATTTTAATTAGATTGATAATTATTTTTGGACATACTTCATCAAGAAAATCAATCAAACTAAGAAAATCTTTAGGACGATACATCTGGCTTTTTAATGTGGCGTGTACATAAATGCATATGTCAAGACCGCCGACTGTGATTGAGCTAGGTAAGAACATCTGATGACGATGATGATGACAGCGACAGCATATAATCGACAAACAATATTGCTGATCGATGGATGACGTGAATAAGAACAGATACAAGCGTTGAAAGCCTCATGGTTACATTTCTCTTTCTATCTTTTCTGACGTATATTTGTTTAAAATTTGTTCTTCTACTATATTATAGTAATATCAGAACAAATAATAAACATCTTCACAAAAGCAAGAAGAATTTATTATTATTATTATTATTATTGAAACATTAAATATCCAGAAGAATATTATACTTTTATTATTCTTATTATATAAAGTCTTTCTTTTTTTTTTCCAAATTAAATAAATCTATTCTAAATAGAATAACGAATTTTATATGAATGTTATCTATTATGTATGAATGTTTTGTAAGAGAAGAATTGATCTTTTTCCATATTACATCATTGACTATTGATGGATTCGAGATATGTATTGCTTATGTTGTCTATCATATTGATTTTTACAGACCAATGGATAACACTATACAATGAACAAGAAAGAATAAATTGCACTGTTCATATATTGTTCTTTTTTTTCTATTAACTATATACATTTTTTCTTCATTATTTATCTGCAGATGTCTATGTCAAGATTATTATTCTTTTTTTTTTTGTTGCTACAATTCGACGATACACAAAACAATGACAATATCTAATGATATTCTTCGTTGTGTTCTTTTATTTCTTGTATACATATATATATAAGATTTAAATATACAAAAATGACGAAAGTATCTTATCTGATTTCAAGTTTATAAGACAAAGATATGAAGTGATCAATTTCATTTCATTGTTATTATTCTTTCTCATCTTACATTTGTGTTTGAATAATGCAAAATGAATGATATTACGGTATTGTCATCGATATTTTTAACAAAGACATATTATGTTTTACATGAAGAAACAATATATACATATGATAGAGATGATTATAACAATAGCGACGAATTATCTGAGACAGGTAAACGAAAAAAAAAGAAACAAATAGAAAGTTTTATTTTTATTTTATTTTTTGTGTCTTTATTTAAAGATAGCAATTGATATAGATGATTTAAATCTCGAACTCTAATCCTATGTAATAGACATTGGCATTTGAGAATATAATCATTGAATGTATGTTTAAACAATTATTGTTAGAGGAAAAAAAAAAAAAAGTAGACAAGTGTGTCAAAAGGTTGAGTGTGTTGTCCTTTCTTTTTCTTCGTCTAATCCTTACTTTTCGATCTTAATTATCTTTATTCTCTCGATTAATCATCTGATCATCATTATCTTTGTTAGCAATAGAAAGAATCTGCTGCTGTGCAGATGCCATTCGACATATTATCTGATATGATTGTGAGAGATCACTTTGGCATCCTATGTACGCATTGTATACTTATAAAAGGTTCATATTCTCTCTCTCTCTCTCTCCCTCTTATTTTTTTTTTTTGTTGGTTGTCAATATCATCACAGTAGTAGTAGCTATACAACGATGCTACTTCATCATCTCATTCTATATACTTTTTTACGTTCGGTCGAGATACCCAGAGAAAAAGAACAAAAGGAAAAGAAAATAAGATAGAATTGTACAGTGAATGGAATAAACTTCTTCTGTTCTCTCTGCTGTGCGAACAAACGATCATTCATCTTGCGCATCTTTGCATTTCTTCCTCTCTCGTTCTCTGTCTCTATGATTCTCGATTAATGTAACCAAAGATAAATGTTTATTTTATACGTTAAAGCTCACTAAGAAAAACGACAACGAAGAAATAATCTTGCTCGTATATTATACGATTACTAAAAAATAAAACATAAAAGACACAATACTATGATCCCGTAGTTTAGCAAATCTTTATTTCATTTACTTTTTCATTAATTTCTTAAGAAAATAAAAGAATGGGTAAGAAAAAAATTTTTTTTTGTCATTAGAAAATCTTATTTTATATTTCATCTAGAAACATCTGAAGCTATGAATAATATCAATCAATCTCGACCCATAAATATTTCACATGAACGAAATATATCAGATAATAATCCTTATTCATCATATGAACATATTTCTTCTGAACAAAAACCTATTCCTTCATCAACCTATGGTCCAATATCTTATCAATATCCACCAACAACTAATTATACAAATAATCTTTCATTAAATCCTATTACATCGGATGATTCTGGAAATGAATCATCAATAAATTATAATAAAAAAATGAATCCACATTTTGTTGTTGTAGCCATTGATTTTGGTACAACCTTTAGTGGTTATGCATTTGCATTTACACGAGATATTGATTCAATTTTAATGATGCGGAAAGTTGATGGCAATGATCCCGGTTCGTTTTCTTCTTCTTCTTTTTTTTTTTTATTTCAAAAAAAATAAATTGTTAATAATACATTTCTTTTAATTAATAGGTGTAATTAATCAAAAAACGCCAACAACAATACTTTTAACACCAAATTTAGAATTTCATTCATTTGGTTTTTGTGCAAGAGATTTTTTTCATGATCTTGATCTTGATGAAGCAAAACGATGGTTATTTTTTGAAAAATTTAAAATGCATCTTCATCATACACAAGTAAGAATTTTAATCGACAAAAAAAAAAAAACCAATCGATCAATGATTGATTCTATCAAGGAATTTAGGCTAATAGTATTATGTAAGAAAATAGTTATATTCACTCAATAGATGATCTATTACATCATTCAAGTAAAATGTGATAGTGATTGACGATTGTTTAATAGAGCAGAAAAAAAACCGTCATAATCTCATAATTAATATTTTTTTTTTTTTTTGACATCGACAATTTATTCTTATTCTTGACTTTGATCATTTAATTATAATAGTTTTTCTTGAGAAGAAAATGATTTTCGTACACATACGTTATTTTGTATTTCATGAATTCCTTTTTTTGCTTTGCCTTATATAAAACATTGGAAAATGTATAGACATTCACTGATAGGTCTAAAATAATGACATATCTGATGATGCGAATACAATGAAACAAAACATTTGTGTCTACATATCTTACTACTTATATAATCAATTTTTTTTTTTTGCTTCATATAATTTTATCAAGTTTACATTTATCGTCATATGGCTTGTATCTTTTTCTTAATATAACTATAAATCTATATAGGATCTCAATACTCAAACATTAATTACTGCAAGTAATGGACGAAAAGTTCCTGCATTAACAATATTTACTTATGCTTTACAATATTTTAAAGAACATGCGTTACGTGAACTTACTGATCAATCAGGTACAAGATTTGTTAATGAAGATGTTCGATGGGTTATTACTGTACCTGCTATATGGAAACAATCAGCTAAACAATTTATGCGAGAAGCAGCTTATCAAGTTTGTTGTTAAATTTTAATTATCAAAAAAAAAAAAAAAAAAAAACGAAATTTGTTAATATTCTATTACTTAGGCTGGTATTGCTTCAAGAGAATTTCCTGATCAATTACTTATTGCTTTGGAACCAGAAGCAGCATCAATATATATTCGTAAACTTCGAATGCATCAATTTATTCCTGATGAAACTCCAACATATTCTCGTAATTCAGTACGACGTGAACATGGTCCATTATCATCTTCATTTTCTAATCAATCATCACCAATACTTTTCGATTCTGATAAATGTTAGTATTTAAAAGATAAGAGAAAAAATATATTAGATAGTTGATGATATTTAATCTTTCTATCATAAAGAAAACATATATACAAAAGAAAGATGAAAGGTAAAGGAAAACATAGACTGAATAATTTTCTGTAGTCTATATACAAACGAGTAATTAACAGAAGAAATATAAGAAATTCTTTTCTTTTCTTCATAAGAATAATGAAAGACTATAAAAATATAATAGAAGAATTTCAATAGATATAAACAGACTTTATTTGACTTGTAAAAACTTCGAAAATTCCTTTCATCAGTAGAGCCGGATGGATCCAAAATTTTCGAATTTAGACCCGGTCGAACTGTACTATGATACTCTTAATGAAGCATTCTAATTGAATTTAGATATAGTTACTCCGAAGATACGAGATACTGTATCCTAGTTTGTTGTATTTAGCAGCTAGCACATCCTACACATTGTTTAAACGGCTAGAACCGGTTGAAACCGAGTCTACTTATTAGAAAAAGTTTGAAACTTTCAGAACAGATAGGTTTCAACAAATCTTGAGTACCTTAAACACTTTCTAGTATTAACAGAAAAAAGTTTTAGCTCGAACGGCATTATAGTACTTGAAATAATTCTATGGATAATCATAAATTTTCATCGATTTTTCTTTCTATTAAATTAGTATCAACCGATCAAATCGAATATAATACAAGTAAACAAGCATTTGAAGTCATTCTTGATCGTGGTACACGTTATATTGTTGTTGATTGTGGTGGTGGTACAGTAGATGTGACTGTTCATGAATTAGATAATAAAATGGGAACTTTAAAAGAATTATATAAAGCTACTGGTGGACCCTATGGTTCAGTTGGTATGTTTGTTTAATAGAAATAAAATTCTTTTTGTCTTTTTTAATTAAAAGAAAAATTATTTTATAGGTGTTGATCAAGAATTTGAAAAATTAATGTGTACAATATTTGGTAAAGAAGTAATGGAAGATTTCAAAATGAAACGACCAGCTGGTTATGTTGATTTAATGATTGCATTTGAAGCACGAAAACGTACAGCTAGTCCATTTAAAAATAATCCATCAAATATTTCATTACCATTTTCTTTTATTGATTATTATAAGAAAAAAAAGGTAAAATTATTTTCAATTATTTAAATGTTTCTTCGTTAGAAGAAGAAAATTTTAGTTATCACTCATTTGATTTCATAGGCAGGCAGAGTTCCTACATTTGTGAAGGTTTAAATATTTGGAAAAATTTTACGAATCTCATTCTGAACTTATATTTGGTAAACGAAAACTCTTTGAAGAAGAATTATCTCGCGCATTTTTCTGAAGATTACGTTCAGCCAAATGTTAGATGGTACATTCTATATAACTGTATTTTTATTTTTGAAACATCTTTTCTAAATAACTCTTAGCTCTTTCCGGACTCAGGTAGGCGTATTAGTTGTTGAAAAGCGATCAAGGTTTGATAGACATTCTAGTGTAAATATTCTATTTGTCATGAAATGAAAAAAGAAAGTGTTAACAATACTTCTATATCAGTAGCGAATCCAGGAGTTTAGAAGGAACGAGGATGATTATAGACTGAACACATTTTCTGGACTTATACAAGGTAGTGCAGACTTGTTTTTCGCTTAAAAAAACCTTTAAAAATTTCTTGAAGGCGGGATACCGTCCATTTCTCTAAATCAGCTAGTGGCCCCTTCATCACCATTAGAAAACTTTTATTTTTTGAGTCTCCATTAAATTGACTTTGCTCTGTCATCTATATCTGATTTTATCGTTTTTTTTTGTGTGTCATAGGGTTCAACAGTGGAATCTGCTATTCGTCGTTATAATGATCCAGATATAAAATGGTCATCACAAGGCATGATGAGATTAACACCAGAAGCTATGAAACGTCTTTTTCATCCGACAATAGAAAAAATAAAGGGTGCTATTGGTGATGTATTAAACAGTCCTGATGTTAAAGGTAAAAAGAATGAAGAAGAATGATATACGACTACGATTTCTGTTCATTTAGGAATTCATTATCTTTTTCTTGTTGGTGGTTTTGCTGAATCACCAATACTTCAACATGAAATTCGTCGAGCTTTTTCATCCATTCTTAAAGTGATCATTCCTCAAGATGTTTCACTATCAATATTAAAAGGTTTTATTTCAACTTAAAAAAAAAGAAATAAACGGACTAATATGACGTTTCTTTTTTTTATTTTTATAAGGTGCTGTTCTATTTGGACTTGATCCAACTATTGTTAATGTTCGTCGTTCACGTTTAACTTATGGAGTATCTGTATTGAATCGTTTTGTTTCTGATTATCATATAATTGAAAAGAAAATTACTAAAGATAATATTGAATGGTGTGCAGATATATTTGATAAATTTGTTCTTGTTGATCAATCAATTGGTCTTGGTGATACAGTTATAAGAAAATATACACCAGCAAGACATAATCAACCACAATGTATCATTTCATTTTATTGTTCAGAATCAGATAAACCACTGTATGTTACAGATCCAGGTGTAAGAAAAATTGGTAAGTATTTATTTATTTTTGTAAGTTAAAACTATCAACTATTTTTAATTATTTCCTATTAGGTACTCTGGTTCTTGATATGTTCAATGATGGATATATACAAACAAATCATCATAATAATTCATCAATAACTTCTAAAGATCGTCGACGAGAAATTCAAACACGTATGGTTTTTGGTGATACTGAAATAAAAGTTAGCGCACTTGATATGACTACTGGCAAATGTGTTCGAGCTACAATTGATTTTCTCAATAAATAATATTATCTGTTGATACATATACATATATACATATACGTACATATTGACTAATAGTCAACTATTGATCAGTAGGATAATTATATCTTAAATTATTTTTTTCTTTTCAATTCATGTCAGCATTATATATTTAAAAAAAGGAATTTGAATATCTTTCTGTTTTCTTTTTTATTATTTATGTGTTTCTCATCTTTAAGTTTCTTGTTCTGTTTTTTTTTGCATATATTTGAACATGGAATTCGCTTATTTCTTTTCTTTTTATACTTAGAAAAAAAAGAAAATATGTTGTGTTATTCTTCTATATCGTATACAATGGAAATTTGTGTTTTTTTTTAATGCATATATATATATGCAATCCTTCTTGATTAGATGAATTTTTATTTTACAAATCATGGAAAGAATCAGATTCGAATAATGAATAATTGTATATGAAAAGGAAGAATTTAAAAATAAAGAAATAAAAGTCTATGAAATTTATTTTACACTTCAGCAAGGACAAGATTTGTATTCATATAATCAACTGTTTTAATAATAATTGACAATAGATTGTGTACCTTCATCGTCGAATTCCTCTCGATGATCTATACTAGTGATCTTCGTTTCGACGACCATTCTTTTTATTTGCTTTTTGTGTATATATCGTGTAGAGAAAGAGAGAGAGATACTACAGGTATCATCTCAGAATATTACCGACAACTACATTGTCGAAATGTAGACTGCCGAATTTCTATGATGTGACTTTCGGCGAAATGTATACTGATTAAAATGATGCCTTGCAATGACTTGTGCTATAAGCAAGAGGAAAACAGCTGATTTTTTTAAAACTTTTAATCGATTTTAAATCAGAACGATCAGAGAATCAAGACAATCATTGAAAAAATCGATTTAATCTAAAACCAATTGAAAACAGAAGTTTTATAATCTCTGTTTAATTGTTTCATCATAGTATTCAGCTTTATGTAATCTGTGTTTTGATCGTAGATTTTTGTATCGTGTTCAAATATAAAAAAAATCATGTTATAGATGCATGAAGCATTTGCGAAGTTATCAACATACTGTTAACATCTGTTCTCTTTAGCTTTCTTTCTCGTCAAGATAAAAAATAGATGGGAAAAAAAGTTAGAAGCTCAGCAAAATTACGAAGTTTAAAAAGATCTATTGCTTATATTAAACAAGAAAGGAAATAAAGCCTCCACCATACATACTATTTTTTTCACAAACACATATGTATGTTGGCAACGTTCTTCTGACTAAAAAAAAGAATAAAAACATTATCTTGTGATGTTTGCATACTGATCCCTTCATATTTTCACTATTTATTTCTCTATTGATGTGATGTCTCCCACTTGTATTCTATAATATTAAAGCTTAGTAAATTCTTTATGACATCAAGAAAGCCTGTTATGAACACCAGTCATCTTTCCGATTAATATTTTTTTTTATCACGATAAGCAGTTTTATCATTTCGTCAACGAATACGTCGGAAAGAAAACAAGCGGATTTACTCAAATTGTCAGTAGTGATGATATTTATTTGTGTTGTAATTGTGTTCTTGGTATTCTTAAATTCGATTCAACTGTTTATTTTCTTTGAAGTTGTCTCTTTATATTAAGCTTAATAATAATACTTATATTATTCATCCTAGCAAAAGAATTCATTTTTGTATTTAATTGAGCTTTTAATGAAGAAGAGAGATGAAGCAGTACGAGTTTTAAGACAAGATAGGAGTATTTGTGCTTCTTGTAATTTTTTGCAACTATCACAACCAATACCGATAACACTACGATCATATCGAATTCATCTTCAATGACTTTAGCTTCCACATCTTCATGAAGCAATATTAGCAGTCCCGATATTATAAAAGCTATCTACGAACGTAGAAATTGTATTATTTTAACTATAAACCAACAAATTGAAAAGAATAAGAAACTTGTTGGTAACAATTTTAGTCTTGCTGAGAGGATACACTACAATGTGGATATCACCGTCAATCCCGATTCAGCTATTGTTTGATGTTTTTGTGGAGTTAAATCGACCATGAAGTTGGTACATATAAACTACCAGGTAGATGTGGCTATTTGAACCTTTATAATTCTCCTGTAAAGGAGGATGTAGGTGCGAAATACGGGTATGGGTGTGACTCTGCTTATCAACCACACCCATACCCTACATACTGATTAACGAGGTAGTCAATACGCCATTGAATGTATCATCCGAGACAGCTAGCCATTAATGACTTGTTCATGGTCATTCCATGGCTGATGATACTGAGGTTTGAACGCAGTACCTTGTGGGTACGTGTCGAACAATGTAACTACTCAGCCATGGCGGCTGTATTTGTACACGCACGTATATTTACTTTTTATGGAAATCTAAAACATTTTGGCACTATTGGAACATCGATTAGGGTGCGGATGTGGATGTTAGTATCAATAAAGAGAATACTAACGCCCACACCCACACCCACACTCTCACCATCAATTGTAACAAAGTGTTCAGATAAGATCTATTATTGAAAACATAGGTTGACTTAACAATATGGCATAGAACAGCTATTTTTACTTATTGTCATTGCTGGGTTTGTGTTTCTAACAAATATTTGTCTTACTCTTTTTTTTTCTGTTGCTTTTAGTTTTTATGAAATTGATCTAATGATACTGATAAATAAGATGTCAAGATGTGAACTGATTAAATATGTATACTAGTTTGATCGCAAACATTATATTTCGAAACGAAAGTAAAATGCCAATATTTTGTCTATTCTTTTAGTTTCTCTTTCCATTTAACAAGCATATAATACTTACTATTTTTTTTTCTCATGAATAATATATCACAAGTAAATATTGTGATGTCCGATTTATGGATCCATGAAGAATAAAAAAACAGGTGGGACCAATAAAAAAAGAGATGTAGATTCAGTTGTTTGGAGTGAAATAATGTTATCATGATTATTCACCATCTTTGGACTACAATCATTATAAAAAATATTTTATAACCGAGTATATATTCCATGGTTAAATACATCAAATCACAGGAAAAAAAATGCAAGTTCGTATTCTCGTCCTTTTGTTACTTTCAATAGCCTTCACGGAAGGATTTTTTTTCAATTGTAAGTTTATTCTTTTTAATTGTAAGATTCTTTAAGTTTCTTTTAAATAGCTAAACCAAAATGTCAAATTAAAGCATATGGTTCAAGCAAATATATAATAGGAGATAAATTATTACTTCATGAAAATTTTCGTAGTCGTGTTAAACCTTTAGAAAATGTGGCAAAAGATTGTAAAGTACGTTTATATATTAAAGGATCATATTATCAATTACAAGATCCAGTACAACAAGTCTTAGTTTCTGAAGCTGATATAGCCATTGGTCATGGTTTTCGATTTGAACTTCGAGATGAAGATAATGTAGTTCTATGCAATAAATTATGCCTTTCAAAAAGTATGATTATGAATAGAATTTAATTGTTGAATATAACATCTTCTTTTTAGATCCACGGGATATGCCAGAAGTGGTATGTTTCCTGCAAGGTGCAATTAAAAATGGTTTGACATGGTCACAATCTAATACAGATGTTTTGAGTGATGGTACATATGCTTCAAATACAGCTGGATATCAAGCATTGAAAATAGACATTCAAACACGATGTCAAAATGAAAAGTTAAAACGAGAATTCTTACGAGCACTTCGTAAGATATATGAAGAAGACGAAGAAGACAAAAAACAATAAATTCAATTTCAATTAAGACTAGACTCAATTTGAATCTCTTTTCTTTTTTTTAATGTGCTATTTTTATTTTAATTAATAATTTTATATTCAAGAAAATTAGATTTTATAGAGTGTCATATTGGTTTTTTTTCATATGAGTGACATATATATATATGATGGATCTAGATCAGATGTTTATGTGCAATTTCAAGGTTAAAATCAGTGTCTATATAAAATATTTACAAAAAATAACTGTACAAATCAATGAATTCTCAATGTACTTCAGGTTAGAATCAACATACAGGCGAGCGAAACAATATATGAATAGCTATAAGAATTTTGAATTTCTCCACTTATATGTAAGAAAAATATAAGATTAGATGTCTTTCACAACCAGTAATAAGTAGCCTATATTGTTTTATATTCTGCTCGAGCAGTCTATGCGATTATTTCAAGTACTGAGACAATTTCTTCTAAAACTAACCTATTTTTCGAACTGTACAAGAAAAACTCGTACTAAAAGAGGCTTTATTAACATCCTTGTAATCATTGTTTTGATCAAAGTAATTTTCTATCCTATATTAACAGTTTTCAAAGAGAAAATAGTTTTATCATCTACTACTAGTTAAAACCATGGTATCATATACCTATTTTGCATTCTACAATTTTCTTTTAATATTTATCTATTTACTCTAAAGAATAATAATAATAACATGAAAATACAATGAAATAATATATTCTATTGCAAATAACTCATATTGTCTAAATCGAAAGCAAAGAACGATAATAATATATGATACATAGATTATCATCAAGAAACGAAGAAATAAATTCTTTATTCAATTATCTGAATAATATAAAATAAAAATCAAACAGAAAATTTATATTGCATCATAATGTACTTTTAAATTTCACGCTTAATTTTATAATAAAATTTAATGAAGCTTGTACAACAACTGAATGTAGACATCATAAAAAAAAAAGTCATTTTTCGAAAGAGATTGTTAAAATAACATGTTTGGTGTAATAATTGATTTATTCGTTTACAACCTTTGTTTTTAAAGAGCGTTTATTTTATATAAGAGAATGTATTGTACATTTTTCTATCATTCATATTTCAATGTTTGTTATGAATGTACGTTAAAAATGAATAAATAGGATGTGAATGTTGTTGCGAGTCTTCGCTGAAATCATCTACGCCCACGTCCTTCTGAACATTGCTGCGAATGAGTTCCTAACGTTGAAGACTAATTATGTGTTTTGAAATTTTTTTTGTGAAAACAGCTCCAAAGTTCAATTTTATTCTCCAATGTTCGTTTCCTTTGCTTGTGGAGAATCCAAACATTAAGAAATAAGAACAAAAAAGACACTAGATGAGATTTTATAATGAAATGAAAATGAGCATATTTCGGAATATGAACAAAAAAATATCAATTCTTATTCATGTGAGAATAACTAAGCAAAGGAAAAAGAAACTATTTCTGTTGTTACATGATGTAATTTTGCTTACGATTCACGTACGTAAGTGATTGGTTTTTTCCAATTATACTATATTTATGCATGCAAAAGAAAGTATCTTCTTTCTTACAGTTCCATCTTTATACGTCTCTTACGAAGTGACATCGTTATAGATTCTATCGATCATTATTACATGATGATCAGAGTTATTAAATTTTGAATTTATAGAAAACAAAAGAAATTGAGAATCTCTAGATTTTTAATTCATCAACAATATTCCATTGTCAATCGACAAATCATTGAAAATGCCTATATTTATCAATATTCATTTATTGCGAATGAATCTTTATGAATAATGCTGTGTATACCATCAATTTGTTTGGTTTGTTTCTCTACGTGAATGAGAAGAGAAAACAATAACTGTATGACTGAGAATTGATTGATTGATAGATATAAAAGAATAGAATGATTTTATTTCGACTATTGAAACAGTTCGATTTCGAGAAGAGTTCTTATCCTTCAAAATGATTTTAACTGCCTTTCTCAGTCGCTACAAGTCTTGAATAAAAGGTTAAATTACGCATAGTTATCGATTACTCACTTGTAATAGGA
The DNA here is from genome assembly GCA_905250125.1 of Rotaria sordida. Classification (NCBI taxonomy): domain Eukaryota; kingdom Metazoa; phylum Rotifera; class Eurotatoria; order Philodinida; family Philodinidae; genus Rotaria; species Rotaria sordida. The sequence goes on along the minus strand of CAJNOL010002008.1, from coordinate 22,880 downwards.
TCATCCTAAAAGACAATCCGATAGTACAACATCATGATCCAATAAATGTGTATGAGTTGTTTAAGAAATAATTTCATTTCATTTTTTTTTAATAAGAATTTGCTGATGATATATGCAGAATAATTGACATCAAGATTGATATTGGTTTTGCTGTTCGTAACTGTTCAGCTTGTCCTATTTCAAGTTGATCGAATTCAAAAGTCTTTTACATCCAAAGTTCTCCAGTCTTGATTTAATTTTCAAGAAACGTATATCAAGACAGTAGTACTGTCGTTTCACTAGACTAATGATTGAACGTACTGACACATTTTCCTCGTAGATATGCAATTGCAGTGATTGATATTTATGTATAGCTCTGATGTTTATTCACAAAAAATAAAAACAGACAGAAAGAAAAACCTATTTTGAAATAGATACAATAATTAAGTTATATAGAATATGAAGTCCTTATGAATGAGTACGAAATTTTCGTTTTTTTCGTCGATCGACAATTCAGCTTTCTAAAATATGAAAAAACCTCATCGAATATATCTACAAGAAGTTAGATAAGTTGTTCTTTTCTTTCAAATTTCCATCTATGATTTAGTACATTTCAAAAAGGAAACAAGAAAATCTTTTTGTAGATGTTTGAAATTCTTGATGTAATGCATTACTCAATGACTATAATCTTAGCATGTTTATATATTTTGAATTACTTTTACAAAGTTCAATTCATTTTAAGTACTTTTATCAAGAAATTTCTTTTACATCATTTTATTTCTTTCTATTAATAAAGATCTTCTCTTTGATTCTTGTACTACTTCATGGATCTGGAATTTTCTCGCTGATTTGGATATTTTTTTTAACGCTATATAATATACCGTCCAAAGATACACTTGATGTCGATTGATTTCAAATTTTCGATAAATCACTTCGAGATCCGAATCATCTAAATAGTAGATAAAATCATATAGATGAAATCTATTTCTAATTAACAGCATGAGAGAAACAAAGAACTCATTATTGAAACGATATGTGATTTCAAGAAGATAGGAAAAATATGTTTTTTTCTTATTAGAAAAACTGAATTTTCCTCGAATCAGTTTCTAGTGAAAATCTTTCAAATAGCATATGTTTTACCTGTAGTCTCATGAAAATGATGCAAATTTTTATTTTGTCTATGCTCCAGTGCTTGTTGTATACTTGCAATGGTGTTTTGGATGTGTAAAGCGAATAGTGCTTCTCTAAAAAAAAATCCACGAAAACCATTTCAGAATACGTTTTTATTCGAAATTCAGGAAGTATCAACGTACATATGTGCGAGAAAAAGATCTTTATCAATATAAAGATCGGCATTAAATTTTTTCAAAGTTTCAATATCGTTAACAACCGCTACAATTTCAATACCACAATTGGCATTGATTCGTTTTCTCAGATATAGAACGAGCATTTCCTTAGATTGCTGATCAGAAATAAGGTCTTTCGATAGATAAATATTTATCATAAATGTCAGCAACTGAAAGTAAAAAAAAAAGTAAGTAAAATTTCTTCATAGTGACTCAAGAGTATTTGAACTATACCTCGATTCCTTTTGTATATCGTTGTACGTCGACTGGACGTCGAGTCTGTCGGCGATTTCACTAAAAGGAAAGCATTAGGAAAAAAAATGTGAAACTATACTCATTCTTAGAGCTACTTGGTCGAAACTTTGACCTTTTAGGTATTCGTTTGTGAAATACAATAGTCAATGAGTGCTGTATCATTCGATCGACAAGGCATTCTCTATATTGTCGAACATAGTATAGAGCAGTTATCAAAGTCATTGCTTTTAGAAATGTTAAAAATTATAAATTCGAAAGAAACACTTCTGAAGATTGACGACACTCTCGACATTAATCAATCTAATTGCCAGGACATATCAAAGAGTGCAGGTCCCGTGCTGTTTTTGATCTGCAGATCCATCTTTCATTTCATAATTTGATATGTCACACTAATCGACCTTTTTGGATCTATTCTGTCCAGATCCTTGTTTTTCTTTATTAATCAGCCAAGATTCTTTTTATCCTAAACTTCCATTAAGAATCTTTTTTCTTTTCTATTGAAAGAATCTTGTTCAAACTTCAAATTGTTAATACTTATTTTCTTTTAATAGAGTATGTTGAAATGAAAACTATTTTCTATGTTCGTCTCAGAATATGTCTATCAGCAAAGCAAAGGGAACAACACTTATCAGATTATTATTGTATCCAATGTTATCATTAAATATTTTTGAAACGTTTAATGAAGAAAAAAAAAGGATAATTGTGTGTTGATTTCTAAGTAGTATTTGAGACAATATCATTTAGAATTTAATATTTAATTTGAAGTATGTAAGCACAATAATCTCTATCTGCTCTATTGAATTTATCCGAGAATAATAAGTTATGTAATCGTTTCAGAATTGTTTGAATTATCAATAGAATATTTAAAGACAATATGAACCGATAGCTTCATAGCACATTGATTTTTATATCAGTCGTGAAAAAGTACATAGAGAGCGATAGATTATGTTAGAAAAAAAAGAACTTGACAGTTTTCAAAGTTTAATCTACACCCAACTCAATCCGATAAAGTTGCATCTACATCCATCAATGGATCAGATCGGATTGCAGGACTCTATCAGTAGCTTCTATAATATGAATAAGATTAATAACTGAAAAAGAAAAGAATATCTTTTTTCTTAATCACAAGTTAATTAGTTCTATTCAATATATTTATTTCAATAATAAAATAATGTTATTAGATTGAAAAATGTCTTGAATAATGCATATTTTATTATGAAGTTAATTCCGTTTGACGATGTTTATTAAGTAATTCAACAGGTGTACTTTCAATTTGTAAGAATGGACCAGTAAAAGCCTAAGAAAAAAATGCAAACAATGACAAATCATTAATTAATCTATACGAAGGAAAAAAAAAATATTTACTGTAATCGATAGATTTGGAATTTCTAAATTGTGTACAGTATGATAACCTGAATAATCTTTTTCGTCTGGTCGTGATTGTCGTATAGCTTGATTTTGATAATCTTTTGCTGCCTAAGAAAAAAATCAAAATACAATATAGAATTTCTTCTATGTAAAATTTATTTACCATAAGTAATGGATATTTTGATGTTCGAGCAAGATATGCTTTCCATTGTTCAAGTCGTTTTTCTTTAAATGTATAATTTCGTATTAACTTTAAAAAAAAAAAAGCAAAAAGAACTATTTCAATGATAATCATAATATTATTTTTCATTTCTTATACATCATCATAAAATGCTTTTTCAAATTGTAAATCTTGTTTATGATATTGTTCTAAGATATAATTTTGTGTTGCAGCAACAGCTAAATAAATATTTTTTTAAAATTATATATATTTAATTGTTTTTATTTTCATACCTAATCCACGTTCTTCTGTTGCTCGTAAAATTGTATCTACAGCTTCACCATCAGGTGCAACTAATTTAACACCTTCTATATCAAGTTCAGTAACAATTTCTTGCCATATTTCACCCATTTTAAAATCAAGAAAATTTTCAATTATACATAATGTTACAAAATCTTCTTCATGTAAACCAGGTAATTCACTAAAACCTAATTTACAAAAAAATCCATAAATTTTTGAACGCATATTATCAATTAAATCTAAAACTGATCGTGATGGTTCAAAACGTGCAAGTGGTGTTATTTGAACTGATTGTTGAAGAACACCCATTAATGGTTTTGTATGATCATTTATTACACCTTTTTCTGTTCGAGAAACCTTTTAAATAAATAAATAAATATATGAATTATATTCATTTTCTTTTTTTTTTTGTTTTATTTTTTACATGAATTTCATGTTCTTCATCACGCCATAATTCACAAAGAAGATGTGTAAATTGTTGTTGTTTATGTCCTTGCCATGTCATAATAAAATGAAGACATTTTGTATTTTCTGTTAAATCTAATACACAACCAAGAATAATATTTTGTAAAGATTTTGGATTTGTCTATTCAAAAGAAAGAAGAAAATCTATATTTAAATTAAATATTAATTTATACTTCAATTAAATCAAGTAAAGCAAAAATGCCTTGTTTTTGTATAAATTCATCTTCATTAATAACACTACCAACGACACAACACCATACACAATCAATAGCTGCAACAAGTAAACGATGATAACCAAGACCACCACAAACATATTGAGATTCTATTACAAGTAATTGAATTAACATTTCAATACCTTCAGAACCAAAGATTTCCTATATATATATATACATGAAAAAAATATAATTAAACTTCAAAAAAACTC